>JBCAUG010225493.1:0-18882 GCA_038406175.1 Haplosyllis leylae | reverse complement strand
CTGTGAAAACAGTACCTTCCCCCATTCCTTCGGAATGCGGGCGGTAACAACAGGTTGAGATTTGGAATGTAAGTGGAACTGAAGACAAGGAAAAACAACACATTTTAAGCTAGGCTTTAATGTTTAAATTAGATAGATCTCCATGCGAGAACAAAGCCTTTTGAAGTGCCAGCAGACAGCTTCTAATAATACAAAAATACGTTTGGAGATTAAGGTCAGTGTGATGTAATTTGCACAGATATTGAAATGGGAATTTGCTGTAAATTGGTATTCATAAATGCATTGTATCAATCAATCGCTTTGGTAAATATTGAGTTATTTTAAATGTTTGAGGATTTTTTGTTTGCTTACGTAATGATGTACTGATGATTATCCACCGTTAATCTGATGTGTCCTCGTGCTTTGGAAACACTGAATCAACTACAGCTGGAGCCAAAACTAAAAAACATTAAGCCAAAGTGCAGCTGCTAGGTCTGATGACTATGGTGGTACTAAAATCTCTTGGCAGTCAGTCTAATTAAATTGAACTTTCCCATAAGATACATGGCTGCTCAAAAAACCAGAAATGTTATTCTTGTGAAGAAGAATAACGTCCTTATTCAAGTTTTCTACAATTCGTCATTTGCTGCCAGAATCCTTCCAGGATTGAAATTCAATGGGTCGCAACCATTGAAACGTCTAACGTTCTTTTTGCCCTTATTCTGTTCAGTGGCATATTTCTTTTAACATTTAACAATATAATTATTCTGCAACTACCCTGTTGACCAATGATATGTTAAAAGTGTAGTTATTGAGGAGAGTAAGTAAGGACAGGGCGAGTGTTAATCACAATGATCAAATGGGTCGCAACCATTGAATGTCAATAGTGGCAGGATTCTGCCAGGATTTGGCAGGAAATTATGAATTATATAAAAAACTCGATTTATGTTGTGTTTAGGTAATGGCATTACCTTGTATCAGATAATGTACAACTCTTTACAACGTTTAATGCAGGAAAATGGTGTTGAACATTTGCTTGTATTTGGAAACAAACAAGAAAGTTGTTCATTTTGTGTTTATTCTTCCAGAAACTTTATCCAGATTCTTCATGGTGTTTCTTTTACTGATGAAGTCGGGTGTCTATACAGGTAACATTTCAAAATCATTCAGCATAATTTCAACGAAATTTAGTCTTCTTTTTCCATCTATCGGCATATATTTTACATTAAAATGACGTACATATTACAGGTCCAGTGAAAACAGATGTAAAGTTTTATGAAACACAGACAATTAGATCAGCAGACTTCCCAAACTGCTGTAAAACGGAAGAGTACCTTATTCAATATGTTGATAAGAACAACGCCTATCTGCGACTGACCTTTGATGATCTTGACCTTCCACCAGGAAGTCAAATACAGGTAAGACTTATTAACATAATAACTAATTATGTTGTGTGGTCAGCGGTGCACCGACGGCTGATAGTATCCAAGCTGGGACAATTGCTTCCAATGAACATTTGAAATTCCTCACAGAAATCCTGAGTCCTTGATAATTAACTTTGCAGTTTACTTGGTTTTTGTAATTTCCCGTCACCACTGAAACTTGCTTTCGTCTACTACCATGTAGACCAGGAATCGTTTAACTTCGGTCAATAATTTCTGGAAATTCCAATTACGCAGATCCGCATTCCTTGTGCGTGCCACTGTTCGATGAACAGTTACAAAAGTTTGTTTGACAATGTCAAAAACTTCCTTACCTGCAAAATTCTGCAAGTTTTGTACTAATTCTCACCGACCAGATTGGCATTTGTATTACTAACTCAGCTATATCCTCAGCAAGGAGTTCTCATGCCATGTGTCCTATTCACTAGGACCAGCGCCCACTACTGGCACCACTGAGGTTTCAATTACATGTTGGTCTCAAAGATGGTTAGATGGGACGATCTGGGTTCAAGGAAACGTAATCTTTATGGATCTGACTTGTAGTAATCTTGTCACTTTGTAAAACTGAAGGAGAACGCTTACAGATTATTGATAGGCATAAATGGCTTACGTTCCTGGCACCGGACGAAAGTTTCAATTCTTGCCATACTTGGACCGTTCGTCTGGCCAGTTTTAAACTTAAAATTAACTAATTACTTTTTTGTATCAACACGTAAAAAAAGTAAATGAATTCACTTTGAGACATTTGGCTGACAGACAACGAACAAACATAATAAGATACTGCGTACTGGTGATCACTCAGTCAACTGAAATCTGACACTGTGATGGAATTGTTTGGGATGAAATCTGTCCAACTGTTATTGTTTCAAAAAGAAAGGTCTCTGTTTGATTTTGAAAAGGAAGAGGACCACAAATAGCTGTAACATGTCGACAATCGAGTTTTTCCGAAATTATACAAAGTTACCAATGTTGCCAACAAAGGCTTACATGAGGAGGAGCAAAATAAATTCAGCAAAAAATATTGCTTCCAGTTAGGGATAGAACTCAGGACCTCTTGGTGTTTACTTTAATACCTTATTCAGCAGTTCTACATGTGTGTTGGATAGGAGATCTCTGAACTGAACTTTGTTTCATGTCCACTGCACATTCTGGACAATTTTGGATAATTTTCAGAATCAATAGAGCACAACTTTACAAAACACTCAAAGATTCAGACTGACAACAAAATGTCAACTTAGCTCAGCCTTTGTTGGCAACGTTGCCAACTCTGTATAATTTAGGGAAAACTCGAATATTTAAATTCCGTTTGTACCATGGTACTTCCTAATTTCTCTTCATTCTCAACCGTACTATTTAGTGCCAAACTACCTTTTTACTTACAAGAGTAGAGACCTGAAGGGTTGACATTCATGCATCATTGCACATCAAGTATTGTGACTCTTGCTTGTGGCTTGTGGACAATGACGTGAATGTCTAGTTTCAGTTCTCACACCAGAGCCTTTCGCTCTGTTTTACGTACTATGGTTTTAACTGATGTTTTCCACTTGGAATATTGCTGCCATTGCACGTATTTATTACGTCTTCGTTAAGTAACACAGAAACTACTTCTGTCGCCATATTCAGACCACGATGGCCATAGTAGATTAGCTTCAGGACGTTCAGACCGAAAGAAGAATAAAAAGCTTTCCACAGGAGCAAACAAGTAACAATATGTTGCGTTCTCCGAGAGACTCTGAAACTGGCAGGTGATTGGTACAGGAAGTGAAGACCAGGCTTGGTAATCCTGAATAATTGTCTGTCGTGTTTTTGCACTAGAATTTAAACAAAATCAGGAATGAGATTTGAGTCGGATTTGTAGTAATTTTTTAGTTTCCCATCGTTCATATACGTTTCCAAGATTCATTTCCATTTACGAATGATGACATGACACTTGTCACTTGCTTCACAGGAACACATATAAAGGAAAACACAGGAGCAATATGTTTTATTGCACTCATTGCCAGTGAGAAAATGTCTAGTTTTAGATTTGGTTTGTTACATTCAATGTTGTTCAATTTTTTATTTGTTTGAAATGTTCAATGCTGTTTTGAGGAAGCCTTGGAAATCAAAAGCAAAGACTTCAACCTTGGAAACATCATCCCTTGAAAAAGTATGAAATTTATCTCAAAATGTTCTTAAGTTTTGGATGCAGTATGTAGTGAGTTGTTACATTCCATTATGGTGTTAAATTTTAATTAATTTTTAAAATATTTTCTCTTTCATGCTTATATGTACAACACATTTCATTGTGTAGTTAAACGGCGAGCACGCCAGGAACATTCTGTTTGTGATTGATGAACATAGTGCAAGACTCTTTTATCACAATGAAAACTTTATAAGCCAAGGTCTCAGTCTTCCACACAAGTAGATAATTGTATCCTGCGGACCCCTCAAGGAAGCTGGCAAAACAGACCAAAGATGTACAGTATTCAGCAAAAAATTTACATCCAAGAGCCGCAGTGTTTGCGATTAGGTTGAAGATGAAAGGATTCGGCACACTCGAGAAATGTACTCACCAAGACACCATTTTGAAGAAATTTGCCAAAATTGGCCTTTCGTCTTCAAGAAAGTATCGTATTTTATACTGCAGATTGGTCTGTCAGCCTCTATCTCATTACCTTTGGTATAATTCTTCCATTTTTCAATGATTGTCTGCTTAATTATTGTTTTGTCTGAGGTAATATAATAATCATTTTACGGAATGTGTTCCCTACTGAATACTTTTGCCCTGGTGAAAAAATGTAACCGGTTTTGTACGTTTTCCACACTATTTAGTTCAAGCGTCGAACGCGGTAAGACAATTCGAGATCGCTGCCATTCGAGTTTTTTCCTAAATAACACAAATCTGACATTTCTGGCATTTTTGTACAAAATTGACATCGAGGGGGTTCCAAATCAGCAAAAAATAAAGTTGCCTCGATTCAAGTTGCTATGACCACCCGCAATCCACGGTTACAGTCGACTGGACTGAGTCAAAGGCTTGTTTTTGCAGTTCATGCTTTAGAGACCAGTTCCAATGAAAAAGGAAGAAGATGTTTTAACTTTTTTTGATCAAATGGCATGAATACACATCGTTATTCAATGTGGACGATGGGAAGAAGCCATCGATGCTCCAGATGGTTGTGGAGACATTAATGGTCTCCATAGGCTGCCAAGATTATCAACTTCCGGTTTTATGCTGGCTCGTTACAGTGACCTTCTTCGACTATTTGAGGTTTGCGTCCCTGTTCTTAAGAGAGCGGTGGCAAACAATGAGACTTTTATGGAATTTAGTCTACTGTACAGTCATCTTGACATTTACCTGGCATCAACCATCGCATTATCTTGGCACCTTGATATTAACCTTTGCATGAATCTTGGTTTTGTCTTGGGATTAACCTTGGCATCAACCTCATTGCCAGTTTGGTACCAACCTTAGAATGAAGGTCAAGGTGAAGTGCTGCAAGCAATTTATGCAAATTAGTCTACTGTATGCCAGCAATGTCATTGACAGTGACAGTCAGTCAGACCCTCATTGTTCCGATGTTGGAATATGTAACATTGGTTACCCTTGGTTATAAGGAGAGGTTGGAGGGAACTTGTGGTCACTGTTTTACAATAACAGCCAGACGACCCATCCTGTGGAATTCATTGACTCTTTGAGTTTCTTTAATATTTCAAAAGCACCTTGGAAAGTAAGTTACCTTAGTGATGAAATGTGTTTACTTCCACAACCTTGGGCAATAGAGGTTGAGAAATGACACAGTCCACACCCGAACTTCACTGGACCCATTTAGACACTCCACTCAGTGTTATTGCCTGAGAGAGATTGTGGTGAAGGTCACAGCTCTGTATTTGACAGAAATCAACGCGAGAGTGACTTCATGTGCAGAAAAATTCTCGGAGCATAGTGGCCCATAAACTTTGTACGATATAGATGAAAGAAATTCTTCCTTTTATGCAATGTACTCTGAGTGAGAAAATTCGCCACACAACAAATACAATTGACCAAGTTCTTGCCAAGAAGAACCATTTTTACGCAATGCACAAAATCGCACACGGAAATCAGTATATTCATAGTCTTAACATTCAAATTCCAATATGTTATATCTAATTATCTTGGTATCCCATCTAGATGAAAACTGCTTGTCTGGGCTTGCTTATATACTGGGTACAATTGGAGCTACTAGAATATGTAAGAATCTGATGCAATATACTTGGTTAATTGCTCGATTCTTCAAAGTTCTGGAATAATCCAAAATCCAACTTTGCTTACAGTATCAAACAATCACATCCAAAATGCATAAGTTGATATTTAGAATGATGAGTTCATGAATAGTATCAGTTTAGAGCCTCACTCTTTCTATTATCTTTGGTTGTGCGCTTCAACTACTGTTTTCACTTGCACAATTTAATGTGGTCAACGCATATTTTCAAGGCAGAACTTCAGCAGAATATTGTAGGGGAATTGATACAATATCTACTTAATACTTGCGGACATGATATTTAATATTTAACAATTATTTGGCCCCGAAGAAAAAGCTCAGGTGTTTGGTCTTGTTTCAGATATATGATGGAGCTAATGCCAGCAGTAAGTTGTTTCCGAAACAACCTCACATTTCCCGAGGGACCTGGTCCAGACCCGTCATTGCGTCATCTGGAAAGAACATTTATATTAAGCTGAACCCATCAAAGCCAAGAAGAGAGAGATTCGTGGGCTTCAAGGCAACAGTTTACGCCTCTGACTGTACGTAGTTGATGCCATGACGATAAATTATTTAGATTTCGAATCTAGTCACGAATGAAAAAACAAAAAAAATGGCTTTTAGTAGATCACAACTGGTTTGACTGAAGACCAAGGTTGACTTTTGTTGCAACACAAATTTATAAAAAAAAAGAATTAGGTCACTTTAACAGAATTCTTTTCATGGCCTTTTGCACTGTGCTGTTAATGAACAAAATACCTTTTTTATTTTCAGCGAAGCCTGCCTTCTGGAAGGAGAGGCCTTTTACTGACTGCCCACGGGCACATGACCCGATGGACAGCGGAAAAGTAAGACTGAAAAACCTTACTGGCAACTTTCAACCGGACGATAAAATCACGTACAGATACGACTGTACATGGCAGATCAAGCCACCTACCGGAGAGCATGACCTTATCACCTACCTAAAACTGCTGCAGGCGAATCTTCATGATGGTAAAAATATTTGGCACATGAATTCAGTGTCATTTCGTTTTGTAATAAACGATACACTGTCTGAAATTTATGTACATTAGAGATTAAAACACATTACTGATGCAGCAATGCAAAAAAATAATAGAGCACGAACAATACTAACAACGTACCGATTCATGAAGAAACGCCGATACAAGGATTTTCTTGCTATACATGTTCTAGTGAATATGTCCTCAATGGTATCATTATTTTGACAGGGACGGCCTTTATAATGGACGACATTAATTCAGACTCAACCAAACTCTTCACATTCAGTGCAGATGACAGCGCGTCTGTGAAAGGCCTTGGGACTATTGAGTCCAACAATGGCTTCTATATCAGGGCCAAGAAGCCAATGGATACCGGCGAATTCAGCTTTTTGTACGGTGTATACCAAAAGATTGATAAACCTGGTAATCAACTAAAGGAAGCTAAATACAGTAAGTATTTCCCCGGTTTGATGTAAGCTGCAAAACATATGGATGCGGACTATTTTTGGAGAAGTACTATTGATCTTACATCTAATGCAGACTGTTCAGCTTAAGCGCAGCTTTACGTAAATATTTGCGATGGCTTAACCAAACAAAAAAAAAAGAACAATAAGAGAGAAATTATTTTGTTTTTCCTTTCAGAATGTCACTTTAATTTCCATGGCAAATTGCATGAAGGATTTCGATGTCAGAGCACAGCTTGGTGCATTCCAGTGGAGCACGCTTGTAACAAACTCGACAATTGTCCAGATGGTTCAGACGAGAGCAGTCAATACTGCAACAGTAGGTGTTCACATTTTCATTTTATAGATCTAAGATACAACCCAATCAAGCATCGGGCCATAGTCGTCTAAATGGTAATTATTATTACCCGACTTAGACAGATTCGTCGCTGACCTGCCCAACATAGAACTCATAAATAATTCGGGCTTGAAAGTAACTTAAGTGATGGTGAGAAAACACTATATTGAGTACAAGTAATTTTCTCAATAAGCTGGCGTGTCTGAATAAATCTGTTGAAGCAAAGGTCACTATCCACTAATTTATGTTAAGTACCCTTAAATACCTTGCAGTGCCATAATAAGCCCGTAGGAAGTTGATGAATTTCTGAGTTTCGCGAGGTTGACAGACAATTCTGACTCAAGTTTTACCATGGACATCTATGATCTATGAGGATTCTTTTAAAAAGTTGAATGTTTGCGTCAAAAATGTATCGTCACCATCAATTTTCAGCAACCATGAAAATGTTGGTAAACGTTGGGAGAATTCTACATCGAGATTTTGAGTGCCATGAAAAAAAGTGTCCAGATGGCTCGTGCATTGCTCACGACAAACAGTGTGGTAAGATTTCCTTTATCTAACTTTCTTTGTGTCAGTAATTAGATTTTGTTACATTTTTTTCAAAAACCCTAGAAACGCACATTCACAATTGCTGGATAATTTCACTGGTAATCCGTGGCAGACAAGCTGATAGCACAATTGGCACTAATTGTTATAGTTTTGCAAGATTGAACAATAGCATAGGTTTCAAACGTCCTTTGCTTTACTGTCCATGTTTAGTTGTCAGTTATTATAGTTCACATAATAAGAATTTAGTCAGCTATTCAACTCAAAAACTTGCTCACAATGTAATGTGATTAATGGTTTAATTTAGCTGAATCTAACAATATCCCAGGTTTGTCGGTCGTTGTAGCTGTATTTCTAGATTTGTCATTTCGAGAAGTGTGTCTCTCTGTTTGTTAATCTTCTTTGCTTTCTTATAATTTAAAATGTTGTTATGTTATAATGTATCAATAAGGCTATCCTTTCTATCAAATTTATATGTCAGTTTAACAGCTTCACAAGCAAACCTATTGCATACGGGTTTTACAACTAAATGGTATCAGTTCAGTGTGAATAACATCGCAGAAATGCATGAATGTGAATTATTGTGATGATTGATGCGTTGACTTATTGAAATAACTCATGTATTACGGAAATAATGCCAGAGTTAGAGTGAGTAAATTGACGGCATTTGTAATACTGGCTTTTGGCGTCTGTCTAATTTGGAGATTTAGCATTTGTCACTTCCAAAACTCCTGTGGGATTTGGTATCGAACAAAAGAGAATGAATAGCTATCGGACTGAAATATAAATTTTTTGTCACCAGTTTCTCGACATATCTGTAGAAAATTTAATTGCTAACTTGTTTAGAGTCAGCTTCGTGACTGATTCTGGGGAATGCAAAGGGATTGGGGAAACGTTCTGGCAGTTTTATGATAATTAGGTGTTCTAATCACGACGTCATATTAATTTTTTTTATCATAGGAAAAGAGTATAACAAATGGGTAGAATGCCCAGAGGGCCAGAAGTTTTGCATCAATGGGCAGTGCATTAGGAAGAATGATACCTGTCGTAAGTAATTTTTACATCTGAAAATTAATTCACTGTAAAATTACTCGACTTTTACGTTTCTACCGAGTATTTGAACATTATTTTCTGGACCGTACCAAAAATGCACTTCTTTTAATATTTAACAGCAAAAGCTGCAAAAATGACGTCTAATTACATGTCAGTTTCACAGCAATAGAACCATCTTTCGCAAAAGTTTCTGAGGATGAAAAATTTCATATTCATGCTTACAACATGTCAGTCACATTAGCTTCATTAATCCTTATTTCATTCATCTAAACAGAGCAAGTAGTTGGCAAATTTTTTCTGTTCACTTTGATTTACACAAATTAAAATTGATCGATACTATATTCGTTATGTTTTATACCATTTCCTCTCCTGGTACATTTGCAAGCATGAGTCTTTAACTTATTTTCAGCTGGTAACTGTTCACATTTGGAATGGAAATGCGATAATGGAATGTGCGCCAGCAAGCATTATGAGAGTTGTTGTAAGTTCTTTCTTTCAACTTTTTCCCCGTACACATATTTTCTAACTCGTCTTATGAGTAGCATACAACAGAACAAAAAAGCAAAATGATCATTTCTTTGCATTCATTTGCAGATCGGTGTAAAGAAGACGAAAAAAAGTGCACCATTAGCAACACATGCGTCAAGTACTATGACAGATGCCGTGAGTACCATATTTCTTTATCATAGTTATATTTTCACGTTTTCCATATATGTTTTGTATATTTTTCAATTACTTCTTTATTTTTGTCAGCTGAATCGAAATGCCACAGCTACAAGGACTTCTGGTGTCCACATAGTGGTGAATGTACTTACGAGAGTCATAGGTGTGATGGTGTCATAGATTGCCGAGACAATTCGGATGAGAAAAATTGTGGTAGGTATCCTCACAAATTTAGCTTTCTCATCCAAGGTCAGGGTGGAATTCTTCCTTCCTCAAGAAAAGTTGACTGATGGATACGTTGTTAATTGGTGTGTCATTGCCACTGTGTGAACAATATTGCGCATACTTGATATGGAATATATTTTTACGGCACATACTTGTGCTTACTGAGCGAAAATAAAATAGCACAATAACCAAACAAGTTGTCGCAAACTCTAAAAAGTATAATATCCTAAAATGAGCTCAACGAAGTCATAGTTCAGAAAATAATTCAGATTACACCACTTAAAAAGTTGTTAGGCCACTACTTCATGGCGGAAAAAGCAGAAAATAGTTTACCTTGCCTCATTCCTTTTTTGATACTGTTCCATTTTTAACCATAAGTGTGATCTGATCACTCGAAAATACTTTGGAAATTATTTTGGTTCAAAAATTAAATGGGAAAAGGGCAAGAGAAAAAAACTTGTTTTGAGCAAAATTACAGAATAATATGTGAAAGTACACAAACAGCATGTGTGTCATTCACAACAAGCCACCAGCCACTTTCCAAAGGGATTGGAAGTTGATTGTGCTTCGCCCATAAACAATTTTCGCTTTTCCTAATTCCTGTATGCATCAGTCTTTACTTCCGGCAAAAATTATAATTAGACTGTGGTCTGCACTTTGTCGAACATTCAACTTCATTTTCCTATCAATTGGCATTCAGGAGAATCACAGAAAAAACTGCAATCGTCTGAACCATGACATCTACATAATTAGTACCAGTAAACTGTCACAAAAATGATAACTTGTGTCTTATTATCTTTTCCAGGATACTCATCATTGTCGTATTTGTTCATACTATTGATAATACCTGCAGCTATATTGTTTTTGGCTTTAACCCATCGGAAAAAGAGAATATGCTTTGAACCAGCTAAGAAGAGTGCGTTTCACCTTTGGTCCCTGTCCTTAGGCAAATTAGAAAAGTAAAAGTTGATTGAATCGCACCAACCTGACAACAGTGACGTCGAGTTTGGTTTATCGCTTTTGGCAGAAATTTATTTTTCTTTGAATTTGAAAACCAAAACCAAGTACGTAGTCACTGTTTCAAACAACTTTTGCTGCACTGGCTGCATTAGAAACGCCTACATTTGATGATTCTTATGTTTTATCACCTTGTTCTAGGTAGAAAATTCAAAGACATGCTCAACCTATTGGCTTTGCTAGTATTACCCGCAGTTGTCCTGTTCCTAGCTCTAACTCACAGGAGGAAGAAGCTATGTGGTGAACAGGCTAACAAACGTGGGTTTCCTCATTTATTCATACGTAATGCACCCAATTTTTCAAATGAATCTTTGCATGCATCTAGTGTCATTTCGTCTGCGCAAAGAATGATGGATTTTAAGGATTGTTTGTACATTTTACAATCCTGAAATCCAATTATTCAAAATAGCTGTTTTATTCTTTACACTGGCATGATAAACTGAAGTAGATTTATTACCATTTTGTTCAATGTTTTATCTTCATTACCTTAGACATGTCTTCCAAGAAATGACCTACGATAAATCCACCTAACAGAACAATGCTATGACATTGACATTTATTACTCATTGGCACAACTCTTTATGAAACAAATGTTTTATAGCAATGGATTTTGTATGGTTTCTTGTCTCTGAAACATGAAAAAGGAGATATTTAACATAACATTTGATAAAGTCGATGTCCGATGGAATCTGGCAAGACTAATGTCATATGACCAATTACAAAGCTCATGGTTAAAAACTGTTGGCACAATACACTTGGTGGAGATTGTCAATGTGATCTGACTTTGTAACAAGACCGCCTTCTATTAACATTACGAGGCAATACTGACCATGACCCCCCCCCCAATTCTTATCAAGTTAGATTAGACCTAGCGGGGGTGGAGTCACTTGGTTAGGGTACCCTCCCCCTCCCTCCATAATCCAGACCAGCCTAGCTGGGGGAGGGAGAGGGATAGGGTCACTTGTTTAGGGCACTCTCCCCCACTCCCTAGACAGGACTTGGACAGGTGATGGATGGGGAGACAGCGGGTAGAATGGGGTCACTTGGTTAGGTACCCTTCCCCTGATCCCCTGTAGACAGGACCTGGAGAAGATGTACCTTACCCCTCTCCTGGACAGGATGTACCCTATCCCCCTCTCTCCCTCCCTCCTCCCAACAGAATCACAGACACCTGTGAAAACATTACCGTCCCTCGTATTACCTTACGCGGTCGGTAAAAATAATTTGACATGACGATTGGACAAAACATTTGATTTGACATTGTCCTGTGAAATTTGTCATTTCACTATTTCTCAATCCCAGAACTGAGAAATTTACTGGATAGTGCACTTGCTTTTCAACTGAAAAAGCAACATTCAGTTGAGTGCTTGGCCTTGTATAATTTAACATAATAACATGGTAAATTTGGACAGACATGAAATTAAACACAAACACTGAACATGCCATTTGGCAAGACAGTATACGATATGCCATTAAAAATGTTTCTACAAGAGTTATTTCATGGCCCATGGCTTTCTTGCATTTGAGTTAGAGGAAAAGGCTCGAAGGCAGGACATGTGCACCCTTCGGCAAAAATGTGCACTCTTCCACCCTTCGGCAAAAAAACCGAAACCAACCACTAAGGTGATTCTAATGAGCCACCAAAAATCCAGAAATAAACTCAATACCAAATAGTACAAGTCATGCTTTAAACTCTTCCAAATTAGAGAAATTAGGAAAGTAAAGCACAAATATAATCCGAGCAACGTTTCTTTGTGCTCAGGTACATGTGGAAATGTGATGTTAGAATGTAGAGATCATCCCATTTAGATTGCGTGCAAGAAAAATTAAATCAATCAAATTTTACACACCTGTCTGTAAATACTTCAATTTTCAATTTTACTTGACCAGCAAAGGCGCTTACTAATTTTGCCGTTTTCTTTTTGGCAATTTAGAGGAGAACCAACCCCATGACACGGGTATGCGAGCACCATTTGTAGCCAAAAAGCGTAGAAATAACAAGCAGAGAACTAAAAGCACATCATCAACTCGTTCTTCGGCAAGTCAACGGTCTACCCACAGAGCGTCAAACCGCTCAACTCCGCCTCGCTCCCCGCACCGCTCACCGAGGGCATCCCCTGGCAACTCTCCCCACTCAGAGACTGTCCCTCTCGTAGAGGTCAAAGATAGCTCACCTCAGACACAACGAGGTAAAGTCAATCCCTCTGGTGGTGAGAATAACCACGTGGAAGGAGAGGCCACAGATAGGACGCCACTGCATGTCTAACTGCGTTGCGTCTTACGTCTTGACAAACGTAATTATGTCTCTTTGTTCTTTACCTTGTCGATGTCGTTTTACTAACATTATACTTTAAGTGTAAACGTAAATAGGTTAGCCCATCAAATCATATCATATACTGAAGTTTTGTACATTAAAAAATCTTGTCGTTTTAGTGGGTTGTGTTGGCCCGTTTAGATATTTTGAGACTTCAAACGCTTTGCTTTTGATCGGACACCCTACCTAGCACTATCCCTAATCTTCTGTAGGTCAATACTTTCACGTGATAGGAATATCAGAGATAAATTTTAACTTTTAAAAATTGAAAATAGCACTGTGTGAACGGGACCACTCTATCTTGCAGGGACGGTTACAAGAAGAGGCAGTAGCCTAAGATACATTTCTCCGCCTGGTATGTCAGCTGGTATACAAGCTGATGGCATACCAAGCAATTTAGTACGCACATCTTCAGGAAGGTCTTCCAGAAATTCGTCCAGAAGATCAAATCCACCAAATTCACCAACTAGGGGATCTCCTGGACCAAGCAGTGGAGATAGGCCCAGGCAAAATGAATCTAAATGCAAATCGAAAGCTGAACGCCAGATACCACTGGTTAATACAAATTGCTCAAAGGGCTCTGGAAAAGTCAATTTAGGGGCAACAACGTCTGGCGACTTGGATGAATATGAACCAGGCGAAACAGATCCACTTCCAACTGTTAGGGAAGAAATAAATCTGTGCAATTACGTCACAGACTCTAAGGCTTAGATAAATAACTAAAGGACTTCTTGGAGCAGCTTTCTATTCTAAAACTGTACCTTCCAATTTGATGAGTATTTTTACCTACATGTACATAGTACGAGGGAAGGTAATGTTTTCACTTGTCCATCTGTTCACAAGGGCAACCCTATCCCAAGATGCACTGAGAGTGCATCTCATGGAATATTGGCACAGGGTTCCAGCCCCTGGAAGGATCGGCCAGGAAGGACTGGTAGTAGGAATAGCAAGGAGAATGGCATGGTTGGCATGCCTCCTGCTGAAAAGCTTTCTTGTTTTTTATAATGCATAGGTACATATTAAATTTGTCAAAATTAGTTTTTCAACATTATCATATGATTTTACAATAAAAGCTGTTGAATGGATGATCTATACATTGGCAGGTTCATTGTACAAACCCAGATTTATTGTAAATAATTGCTCTTGGTCTCATGTGCCAAATTGACGCTGTAAGGAACTCAACTGAAGAGTACAAAACTAATTAGATTGACACTAAAAGCACTGTGTAACAACTAATATTTTTTCTTGTCAACTGCTGTCAAGTTGGATGTCGTAAAAGATGAACATTGAGTAACTGAGGGTGTCGTGAGTTTCATTAGTGTTTTGTGAGACATAAAATATTTATATTTTTCTATGGATATTTCATTCATCAATGTGAAATATAATATGGCATTTGTAAGTAGATCTGTATTGATATTCTTGTAATTGCTGTTGTTCTTCCGTGATATTAAATCTGTACAGATCACAAATGATACGCACATGGTATAAGTACTGTAAATCTTAATTCCCTGTTTCCGTGTATCACAATATTTAACGATGTGATGCGATAATACATATATAGATCTACGTAAACTAATCATTCATTTTCCACAAGGGTCACAGCAGCGAGGGAGAAGATAGACGTTATATCTTGCGGCTGATACGTCTGAAACCCCACAAAGTAGCCCTTTATTTATTATGTGCTTACTCTTTGAATGCTATGATTATTGTCTCTGGCTTTCTGTGATCTTTCGTCGTTTATTTTAAATAACATCATTTTTCAGTAGGATATTCGCTTCGATTAAGAACTATTTTCGAAATGGTTCATTTTCTTAAATTTTTCATTGCAAGTAAAACATTTTTACATCTTATGGGGAAGTTAGCAATAATTACAGTAGTTGCTTGACAACGCAAGTCATTGAATTCTTTCTCAGATATGAACAAAAAAAAAGACATTGCGAAACGTTCAAGGCATCATCCATGACAGATTTATATTGCAGGGGCACTTCCATGTAATTAAAATTCAGTACTTTTCTCACTTTTTAACCGAACACTGCAAAAAGTGCCAATTGCCAAACAGATATGAGCAAAACAAAAACAGTACTTTTAAACCTGAAGTAGGATTATCTGTACGATACACATAAAAAATTCAATGATACAATTAGAATGACTGACTACGAAAGAGATTACAATAAATGTGTATACTCACACTAACAAATCAAACGGCAATCATTTATTACAAATATATTTCTATCATTTCACTCTATAAACTTGCCTTAGAATTGTATGGCATGAAAGTGCGAAAATCTGTGAAAATAATACTTAAACATGGTCATATTTCAACAAACCTGTCAATTGTCGGTAATTTACGTGCACAAACTGTCTAAGAGCTTCCTATCACAAAAGGTGCATTGTCAACTTATCGTGGATAAAGTCATATTTTTCTCATGAAATCTTATATCAGAACTACTTAAGTTTCTAAACTATTTTATTCAAAATTCAGTTCTTTGATACTAAGAGTTTTATTGGTGGCTCGTTAGAGTCACCTTAGTGGTTGATTGACTGTTTTTGCCCTGAAATTTTGGGTCAGTGGTGGGGACCTATGAAGGCCTTTTGCGGCTCAGTGTCTGTACATGGGGTGATGATTGTACCTGGAGGTGGTGGGGACATCTCAAGATAACATTGTGTAATCAGACTTGTTTGAAGATTTTCTGACCTAGTGTGGTGGCAACCCAAAAACCTAGTTTATAATTGCCTTTGCACCCCTCACACCCTTTGCACCAACCTTCTCACCCCTTGCACCCTTCTCACCCTTTGCACCAACCCAAAAACCTAGTTGGTGGCTTGTTAGAGTCACCTTAGTGGTTGATTGGCAGTTTTTGCCCTGAAATTTTGGGCCCATGGTGGGGACCTATGAAGGCCTTTTGCAGCTCAGTGACTGTAGTTAGGGTGATGGTTGTACATGGAGGTGGTGGGGACACCTCAAGATAACATTATGTAATCGAACATTTTATGACCTAGTGTGGTGGGGACCTAAAAACCTAGTTTATAATTGCCTTTGCAGCCTTTGCACCAACGAGCCACCTGGTGAAACTTTCACTGCCTGATATTTTATTCCATAATCATATAAAGTATTCCTTCAATAATCCACAAAAATCTGTATTATTTAATATTAGGGCTCTACTTTCGAGGTCCAAAGTCCCCTGGCATGATCATCATGATATTGGTGGTGGTGTGGAATATTGAACACCGTGCTGTGTGATAAATGTTCACAGATCCTGCAGTGCCTGTGTTATTGTTGTGTCACAGGGAATGGGGTTCATAATAAAGTTGGAGGAATATTGGTCAACGTGGGAAAATACAAATCCGTTGGGAATACCCGCTTGTAGGTAATATGCTAGTGTATAGTCAATATGTGACTGTAACTTTCTGTCTCACTACTTGATCTAGAGCAGCTCTGTGTGGAGAACACATTTTGTTGTAATGAAGTGTCACCGTTGGCTGTGTAGGTATTTAGCACAGGAGCTGGTTTGTGCGTGTGGAGTCTATAGTGTTGCCAGTACTGTAAGACGACTGCCTTCATTTTCGTAAATGAAGCATAGTTGGTAAGTTGCTGGCGTTAGAGAGGGGCATCCAATTACTACACTGGTTCTAAAATCTTCATTAATGAATTGAAAGTTGTGTTCTAGAAATGTTTCTTGTAGATTTATTTCAGAAATATTATGGTGGATCGAAAAAAAGAAAAATAAACGTGATCTGCAATTATAAGATACTGAAGAATCTGCTTGAACAGGACTTGATTTGATCAGCAAAATGCCGAAACAACGATACAAACGAGTGAGATCGGACTCTGATGACGAAAACAGAGCCAACGACGCTCACGAATGCAGGTCATCAGTTAAACAAGTGAAACTAAAGAAAGTCTGCGAAAATGCTGAACAGGACTATTTAAATACGTTATCACTTGAATTATTGTGTCGTATTTTAACATATCTTCCACTGAAAGATGTCATGAAGATGGAACATCAAAGTCACAAATTACAGGAAGCGGTAACTTTGCATCTTCGTCTTGTAACAAAACTTGATTTCACAGAAGGAAATATTTATGGTTGGATGCCAACAGGGTTTAGTGATGAGACATTTGGACGTTTCATGAAGCGGTGTCCCGAATTAATGTACATACAAGGCATGCATTTACGCAGTTTATCCAAAAGAAGACAACGCGGCTGTGAGGTGCTCAGTGTTCCAGGAATTATAGCTGCATTATCATCCTGCGTAAAATTAGTTGGAGTGGAAACTTGTGATATATTTCTACTTGAAGCCCTCCTGACGTATTTGCCTCACGTTGAAATTCTAGGTATATTCAAGAATAGAGGAGGTATGTTTCCCGTACCTCCTCAAAACAAGTTTGAGCTGACTCGAAGTCCACACATAACAAGTTTGTATTTGACTGGCGTGGTAATCAGTGACCTGCCTCGAATGGAACATCTCAAGCATTTGTATCTGAAATGGACGAAGCTCACAGATCCTACACCATTTAAAGACTTCGGAGTTCCGTTGCTTAGGAGTTTCGTGATGACAAATTGTGCGGGACCCACAAATGCTCTGAAGTATGTTCCAATGGTGACAGCATTGGCTGCGGCAAGGTCACTTACCAGATTAGAGCTCGTAAGAGTGCCTTTCTTAGGTAAATAAATTTTATTTTCGTTACTTACTGTTTGCTATTTCTTGCTGATGTTTACGAGACTCTCACCTTGTATGTCCTTTGCCACACCGAATATTGAATATTAATCTAAAGAATTTAAGCAATATTCCGTACAATAAGATTGGTGAATAATACGATTTTTATCAGAGAAGCCACGTATTAACTGATTATTAAGTACATTGCCAATGTAAATCTCGTCTGTTACATCATCCATGTTCTTGTCTGCCTCAAGCTACGTTCGCACGCAACGATATCAGCCCGATAAAAAATAGGTTGAATGTATTCCTTTGGTACTGTTCACATGTGGCGTTAAAATACGTTAAAAAGGATTAAATCTGACCGCTGATAAAAACGGTAAGTTTATCGCTATGTGTGGGCAGACCCTCAAACAGTAAGGTTAAGGAATAATTTGGGTAATTCTGAGAATATGTCCGAAATTCGGTATTTTACGTGTAAGCCAAAGCCTAACAAAGGCGATTTCTTTTGAAGGTGGTCTATTTCAACATGTGGTGGAAGACAGCTGGAGAGTTCAGGGATTCAGACAACTTCACAAAATCGTATTTGGTGCTTGTAAGCATGCTCTTGAAGTAGACCTCGGATACCTAATGATTACAGCTGCAAATAGGTAAGCTGACGTGTTTGACCGGATAAAGCAAATAAAACGGCTAGTGCTTCCCAAGTGCACAGCTGAATTGACCATTTGCTTTAGTTTAATTACTGGAAAGTTCAATGACGAAAGACTTTATTTGTTCTGTAATTTAATCATAGAAAAAAATATGATCAGACCAAATGGAAATGTAACTGGATTTTAATGTATACTAAATATTTTGTTTGGGCATTTTCACATGATTTAGGTGAGTTTTTAGTCGCGCCGCCTCTAGAGCGGAGCGACTTATCTGGTCACTACGGCGTCTGTCTGGATGTATGTATGTAT
>JBCAUG010225382.1:2662-18884 GCA_038406175.1 Haplosyllis leylae | reverse complement strand
CTCAGGCTGAGTACCCCCCCCTGGAACTTGCTGCGCCGCGGTCGGTATGCCTCTTGCGTTCACGCAGGAGAACTTTCTTGTTATATTTATATCTCTAACAGAACGCAAAGGTTATCCAAGGAACGGTTTACAGTAACACCAGCCCCAACAGGAAGAACTCCATACAACCTTGGATGAATCAGTTAGCGAACGATTCCTTTACTTTCACCCTGTATTATTATATATAAATCCAACGATCAGTATTAAACACCAGGACAATTTATGTTTTCCAGCGGTTTAAACGTTTGGCTTGATTCCACTTGACAAAACCTTATTGTTTACGAATAACTCGAAGTTCGTTATGACGAGAGGTGAGTTTGATGACACAATACCCCCCCTCCCCCTCTCCCGTGCATCAACATGATATCAGATGTACGTACCTCCACCTCGTCTCCAGGGACCATCTGCGGCACCACCACCACCACCGCTGCGAGGGGGAGGCGGGCCTCTACTTGGACCGTCCCTGTCCCTATCACTCGGCCGGTCACTGGCTCTGTCCGGGCCTCGCTTCCACTGCTCAGCCTCCTTCTCGTCCAACCGGATATCACGTGGCATTCCCCGGAAGCGCTCATCACGCTCGTCTCTAGGTGGAACGTCCCGACGCCAGCTCCCTGAAGAAGCATGTCATGATTGAGATGAAAATAAAAATTTAAATGTTGGGTTAGTAGTGTCTACGATTCATACCTTGACGTAGTAATCATCACTGTTTCTCTGCTATTGAACATAATGTCAAACTTTATTTATATTGTGCCAAGATACTGAGAATTGGTGTACATGTAATTTAATACATGTACTTACGATTCTTGAGCATTTGGGCAAGCAGATTGATTCAGATCAGAATACAGCTGTTGACACTGCGAAGACTTTATTCGTTTTTCCCAGTTTTAAATGCCAAAACTCCTACCTCTATCACGATCATCTCTGTCCCTCGGGCCTCTGTCATCCCGGTCCCTAAGACCCCGGTCGTCCCGGCGGTCTCCTCTGCGACCCCACGCGTCATCATCCCGGCCACCGCGATCATCCCTGCGGTCCCCACCACGACGGCCCCACGTTTCATCGCGGTCCCTGTCGCGATCCCGGTCTCTGTCTCCTGAGGTCAAGATTACATTAAGCTAATGATGTTATTTTTCTTCGCAAGACAAGATTGCCAGTATTGTAACCATTTGGTTCAACAAGATTTTATCGCCTGTAAAACCTCCAACTGTGGTAATATTTTGCTAACATGAATTGAAATTGGTCAATTGAATTTGCATGTCTATTTGCTTGTATACAGTTAATTGTGATTTTTCTGTAACATTTTCCGATTTTCTAAAATCAATTTTTGTAATCGAATGAAAGCAACATACCTCTCCATCCCCCGCCATCCCTGTCTCTGGGTGGAGGTCCCCTGTCGTCTCTCCACCGATCACCTCTGTCATCGCGACCTGTGAACAATAAACATAATACTTCGTTGCGCGTTACAAGACGGAGAACGGAACAAACAATATGCCGCATGTGCAGTTTATATCAAAAAGTGCTTTCACAAAGAGGAATAGAATCATCGAGTGGGTCGGTCAAATAATTTTGTGCACATGTATTGTACCTCTGTCTCCTCCTCTCCAGGAGCCTCCTCCCATCCTGTCCCGATCGCCTCCACGGGGAGAGTCCCTCCACCGGTCCTCCCTCGGGGGTTCCCTGTCCCGGTCCCGTTCCCTCCAACCACCACGGTCATCATCCCTAAAGACAGCCGACAGGAAAATCTCAGAAATAAGCTTCAGTAACTTAATATTTTTTCTTAGACAATCTACATATGCACTGTGATATCAACCTAGGTTTCCTATAACGTTCAAGGATATTTTTTTCAATTTCAACGTATTTGTGCTTGCCATTATCAACTAAATAATGATCATAACATTTCATTAAGTTAGTGAGCCACGTTCAACCCACCTGGGAGGTCCTCTGTCCCTCCATCCTCCCCTGTCGTCTCGTGGTGGCCTATCGTCTCGGTCTCTCATCGGTGGCCTGTCGTCCCGATCTCTCATCGGAGGCCTGTCGTCCCTGTCCCTCATGGGTGGCCTATCGTCTCGGTCTCTCATGGGTGGCCTGTCGTCTCTGTCCCGACCCCAGCGGTCCTCACGCGGCGAAGGTCGGTCATCCCTCCACCTGGCGACAAGACATGTACATCACTAGATACATTGTGCGTACTTTCATTAAAGAAGAAACAAAAGCAAAAACGTTCTGTGGTATTTGTAGAAACTAACGTGAATGAGAATTTCACCACGACTGCTTACCAACAGTTGTGCCAAAAGCTCAAACTTTACGATTGAAGTCACATATTTTTATTGGACCAATAATGCTAGCAAATTCTTTTCTCAAAAATGGTAGACCTATGTTTGAATATTTCCGGAATGATTGCTTGGTTACCTGGAAGGTTGTTCCCTTGGTGACACTTCCCTGTTGTCGCGACGGTCTCTGTCTGGAGGCGGCGCGTCGTCATCCCCATCTGACCTGTAGTAACCATGACAACTCGAGTTTACAAATAATCACCAGGTTTTACCGAACATGCATTATGTTTTCGTGTATTGAATATCATCAGTTAGAGCTAATACGTATGACAGCACAGTTAACCTCAGGCACCATATTTCCTCATCATGTGACAACACACTATTTTGTCATTAAAGAGAAAGCTTTGAACAACATTATCCTATTTTCGTTAAAGTGAAGAAATTACACAAACACGTCATCCATAAATGCTTAATTGAGTCACCTTTTCCTCCAGGAGTCCTTGCGTTCCCTCTCGCGAGCCCTCCAGCCTCCTTCCTTCGGTGTAGGCCGCCATTTACCAACCTGATCCCCTTGGCTAAAAATCAGATCCGTCTGTTATTTTTTTGACAATGCACAAGCAGTGAGAACTCAAGATTATACTCGTCCGGTAGTCAATGACGAGTGGATTTACAACTACAAGTATCTTCTAAGTCTCGTTTGCACGTTGAGAGGCACCATCAAACGGTCCATCACCATTGACATTATGTTAATAAGGCTAGATACGTTGACAAGTAAGAATATATTTTGAGCAATGATAAATTTGGTTGCAGGTCAGGGCAAAACACAAGCCTGAAATCGTTATATTGAGCACCGCATCCTCGGGTACGGATAGCCTCTGCTGGGCATCATTTTCAAAGTGAATCAATCCGTCAGTCTCTTGTTTACAACACCCACACACTTCCTGCCCTGTCGCTAAAACTTCTCGGGCCGCATACACCATCGTTTTATCTAATTCCACGTACCCGTCTCTGCTATCGGTGCCACCACCTCCTCCTCCTCTCCGCCAGGGCCCGCTGTCGTCCCGGTCCCTACCCCGGTCGCTGCCTCCCCGCTCCTCCGCTCGTTTGGCCGCAGCCTCCTCGCGACGCTTTTGCTCTCGTTCCTCTATCTCTCGTTCACGTTGCCTCTGTCTCTCCGCTTGCTCTTCCAGCTTCCTCAGCCTCTCCGCATACTCTTCCTCCTCCTTCTTGCGTTGTTCTTCAGCAAGTCTCTCCTCTTCCTCACGTTCTGAGAAAAGATACAAAGTCATTAGTCTGTGATCGGGATGTAGGTTATTTCTTAAGTTGCTTGAGAACACAACTAGAGGTTCTCCACATTTTAGTGCACAGAACCTCGCTGTACTGACCGTAAATAAAAATTGAGGCCGGGGAAAAATTGTCCACGGTCACAAATTTCTTTTGTTTTTTCTAAGAAATCCTATGTCTTTATTACCGTATTTCAGGTGATTCTAACTATCTGCCTGAAGTCACAAAGTGAAATGCTTTCTCTATCATGAACTTCATCTGTTTCAAAAAGTGATTGACACTAACGTCGTTTGAGTTCTTCGTCGCGCTTCCTCTGAGCCTCCTCTTCCTTCTCACGGTAGAACTTTGCTTTCCTCTCCTCCTTCCGCTTTTCTTTACGCTCCGCAAGTCTGCGCTTTCTCTCTTCAATCAGCTTCTTATCAAATTCTGCCACCTTTTCCTGAAAAGCACAGGTATCTTCGTTACAAATAATAAATGAACACAGTTAAACGCACACCTTTTAATACTAAAATATATTACTATTTTCCATGGTTAGATTCACTGGCCCATGTTACATGGCAGGTGGTCGATCAAGCCTTGGAAATGTTATTTTATGTCGCCATTGACACCAAAGAGCAACATTATACACCTTGGCAACGCCTTGTGAGGGCAAACATTTTCTTTGGGTTTCTTTTGAAGTGTTGAATGATCTCACCACCAAATTGTTCTTCAGTAAATTTTGTGGAATTGGAACAGTTTTCAGTAACAATTGTAGGATTCCAAAGAGTTCCCGTTTTTATACCTCCAAAGGAGAAGTACCAATCGATGCGCATATTCAACACAATCTCAGATCTTCTACGAGCAATTAAGTACCATACTAACCTTGTAGACCGACATCCTGGCTTCCTTCAACTTTGCCAGGAAGGAGTCCTTTTCTTCTCTCATGATGCTCAATCGATCTCGGTGCTTTAAAGCATTCTCTCGCTCTAATTTCAATAACTTAATCTGTAAAGACACAACACAAATGATCTCGCAAAGATCCTTTCACAGCGAGCGAATGCGACGTGGCAATAACACAATACGTCCACACTGCGCGAAAACAAATACACCCTTGTCTTCTTTATTACCGACAACGTATGTAGTACGAGGGAAAGTAATGTATTCAGTCATGCCTGTCCATCTGTTCACGGGGGTAAGGGAGTCCCTATTCCATGATGTACTGGGACAGGAGGAACAGGGATGGAGGCCGTGATCAGTGCGCCTCCCAACTGGAAGACTTTCTTGTTTTGTGTTCGTTTCGTTTAATGACAGTTTACAGCCCATGATAATCTGGCAATTCAAAAGGAAAACAAGTTTTTTCAACCTACCCTTTCGGCCTCCTGTTGGTGCCAGAAATCCTTGTTTCGCACTTTCTCCTCGTCGTATTGTTTCTGCAGCAAAGTGATTTCCTCGTGCCGCTTCGCTCTCTCAAAGTAGTCGATCTGAAACCGACAAGTCACATGTACATCACCTTCATTTCTTAATGGGCTACGATTTATTGTGGCACATGGAATTCATGACCTTTTTCTTGTAAGGTCACCTGAACTTTCGATTTTCTTCTATAACACCTCTTATATTAATCCACCTCCTTTTAACACCACTTCCGGTGAACTGGTTGGTGGTTGTAAATATCAAATTTTGCTATTTCAACTAAATAAATAATTGATTCCTTTGTACACGACAATTATTATTTTGCTTTGGAAAATACAAAATGCTAACTGCAGATACCTTCTTCTCCTGTGTGCGAAGTTTCTCTTGCATTTCTTTCTTCTCTTTCTCCAGCTGCTCAACTTGTTTCTGCATGATTTCATCCGTGTCCATATCAGCCAGCAACTGTAAGAGATTGATTTTTGCGATGTAAGGTTCTGTTGAAAAACGTTTTCTTGTCCATAATTTCACTTATTATAGATGCGTTGAGTATCATCAGTTAGAGCTAATAAACAGACAGCATGGGTAGCCTCAGGCACCATATTTCCTCATCATTTGATCAGCAACGCAGCTCTTTCACACAAAATAATTTTAACATATTTCTTGTTTTCTTGACCCCATTTTAGGACTCCTTCATTTCAGGAAACGTGAAGATATTTTGGCAACAGATTCATTTGTAAAATTTATGAGCGTGTCATCTACCTCTTCGTCCATGTCGTTGAAAACTTTAGCACCAATGGCTGTTTGGCGCAGTTGTTCCAGTTTTTCTTTTGCCGCTTTAAGCTGAATTTCACGTCTCTCGGCCTCTCTTCTCTGTCTTTCACGTTCATCTGCCTCGCGCTGTAACATTAACAACACGTAAATCTCCCAACACTATCCTAACTATTAATTTATTTGTCTTACCAATAACACCTTACAGATATGTTCATATCTTCACATTCCTTTACCTTAAAAAGTACTGTTTTCCGCGGTTTAATTTTTCAACCAACTTGCGTAGCTGCTGGTTGATAAAAACCTTGGAAATGTTATTTTATGCCGCCATTGACACCAAAGAGCAACGTTATACACCTTGGCAACGCCTTGTGAGGGCAACCTTGTCTGGTTCTCTTCTGAAAGTTGTTTTTTCGTACCCCTACTTGGTCAGTCTTATTCTCGTGTATTTCAATACCTAAACTGCTTTTTAATGGTACTACATGGTTTTCTTGGATGGGTGGGAGAGAAGAGAAATGGTGTTGTAATACCTGGAGTCGCGCCTGTTCAGCTTCCATCTGACGACGTTGCTGTTCCTGCATCTGTTCCATTTCCTCCCTCTCCCTCATGGTGTTAAGGTTCTCCAGCTCCTCCTTGCGTTCCTCGATGATCTGACGACGCTGCAGGATACGGATGTGGTCTTTCCTTGCCGTCATACGGTAACTGTTGATGATCTGCGCCTTAAGCTCTTCGTTCTTCATCTAATTCAACAACATAAGTGAAACATTAAAAGAGAAATACTGTATGGTTACCCCGATATCACTGGTCCAGTATATAAGCATATCTTTACTGTCCAAGTAGCAAATATTTTCCATGATTTTATTTACCAGGCTAGATTACAGAACTGATACCAGTGAAAACCTTGGAAATTTCAATCTATGCCACTCACTGACACCAAAGCGCAAACGTCATACGCTTTGGCAACGCCTCTTGAGAGGGCAACAATCACTCGCCTTAAATTTTAACTCAGTCTAACGTCAAATACTTCCACACTTTTCAGGGATGTGTTTAAAATTTCAACAGGTCTTTCTGGAAAACTCTGTGGGACCCTCAATTGTCAGATACACATTAGTTTTATTCAAATCAACCACACACACACAAATAGCCACAGCGAACTCATTATTAGCCAATGCCATATCTTCTGCACAGACACGGGTGTCAATTTTAGAAGTAAACAGATGAGGATGTAAATGACTTACTGTGATTTCTCTGGGCTTTATGGTTTTGACGGATTTCTCCAGTGCGTACGCCATATAAGCCAGTTGGTTGCGTATCTGCTCACTGGGCATGCTCTGCAGGTAAGGTCCCTAGAGATGTGGCGAAAGTATTCCGCATTAAACTACACGATTAACATGCACAACATTTTGAATGTAGAGCAACAAGTACAAATTATAAAATTGTCCCTTTCAATACCATTCCTAGCTAATATTTCACCATTAAATTTTTGTTCCATTCAGGCACAAAAAGTAATCACTGAAAAGGAACATTTCACAGATATTCCACCAGTGTAATTTTTACGCACCTCTGGACAGTCCTCTTTTTGTGCAACACCCAGGTCGGTACCGAAGCTCAGCATCCTGTTGCGGTGGTCGATCCTCACTTGTAAATCGAGGTTCTTCGCGGCGTTCACCACGATACGTTCTATGTGGAACTGCGACGCGAACGGCGCCAGAGCTGCGAGTCTCGAGAACTCGATCGTTTGGTAGACCTGGGACACCTGAAAGAGTACAATTAGAGAATGTTATGCATCTAGCACATACCCAATCGCTAACTTACTGAACATGTCGGTTTTTTATGATGGAAACTTTGATCTGTCACTACTTTCCCTGCTGTAACACCCAGACCATCGGGGACATATGGCCGCACAATCTGTCCTTAATATTCTTATGCATTTACAGAGTATTATAGGTTTCCAGGATTCCATTGAAAAACCCATAATCCTCCCTTCTGTTTGCTGGTTTCATCGGCCAGTTATGAGAAGTTGCAGACATAAAAGCTGTAGCTTAACCTGCAGCGTCACGTCATGTCCGCCTTCTTGCGACACCAAAGAAATGGTGATAATTTGGTGACACGTTTGCTGCATGTACATTTGTTTTCATTCTGCGTCCAAAAAATGGATCCCAAATTTGTTTACCTGCTTCAAAAGCCTGGTGATGGTGATATCCTGAATAGCAGGCACATACTGCTTCAGTTCATCCTTCGTCTCCAGGAACTCCAGAGAGCTCTGAACGCGGCTCGCCAGCTTCAGTGGGTGGAACTCCAGCTCAACCCACTTGTACAGGTTCTGCAGCTCCGGGTACACGTGGTTTACGATGTTGTACTTAACCTGTTGGGTGCAAAGGTTTCACTTCGTTAAATAAATTGATATGCATTTTAAATGGTGAGAAATTTTATTTCTATACTTAACAAGTTTTCCACAGGAAAGTAGTTTTCGGTGGCAATTAAATTATTTAATCTTATGGTGCGTTTACACTGACCGAACCGAGACCGAGACCGATAGAATTGAGTACAGAACCCAATGGCATCGGCCTCTTTCTCTGTCTGGGTTGCGGTGTTAACAACTTCATACAATTCTACAGAACACAATGTCATCAGTCTGGGTCTCTTAATGTAAACACACCATTACTTACCAAGTCTTTAACAAGGGTGGCTCTATCTGGTGGGTTTGCCAGTCCCAGTAAGGTGGAGAGCCTGCGCTGCTTCTCTATAGTTGTCTCGTCCTGACCCAGCATCTGGTCTATCTTGCTGTGTGATGGGGGGATCGGTATAGCCAACGTCGCACACATTACTCTGGACGCCAGTCTGTAACAGAAATGTGGAACTTTAAACTCAAATATTTGATGATTTATCGGGCTTTTGACAATCATAGCTGAAGAAAAAGCATACGCACTTGGCAAGTTCTTCACCACCAAGGTTTTTCCTCTGTTCACGTGACAAGTGGAAAAGACGATGCCACGCGCATGCATGGAACATGTGGTTACCAGACTTCCAGAACACTAGACCGAGCTTGTGGTAGTAGTTGGCCATCAGTGCTGGTTTTGGTGCCTTCTTTGACAACGTTATTAGTCCGTGTATGTCTTCAACGGCCTTGAAGGCTTCCTGATGAAGAAAGAAAACCTTGCTTAACTACAGCTGCTAAATAAAAATCAAAAATGCCATTAAGCTGCAGGGCAAACTTAACTTTGCATCATCTATTCGAATCAAACGGCAGACGAAGACTAACCAAACTAGATATTATGTCTGCCCTTTTCGACACTTTATACCAGTAATTAACATAACTATGCAAAGCAGCCTTAGACCAGACAATCCTATTATTATTCGTTTGGTACTATTCCTCGTCGAAATACTGAAACAACATACCTGCCAAAGTTCCATTTGAATTGCGCTATCCAGTTGGACAAGGCGAGTTTCCAGATGCATGGCTTGACTCTCGGGGTTGTTCAGGTTGATTGCACGCTGCTGATGTTGGTGCTTGTAAATGTGTCCCAGATGGGTACGCAACTGAAATAAACCACGAATATGGGTGAGGAAAGCAAAACTGGGCAATACGACATCGGGGTGATACCAAAGTATTCTTTTGTTTCAATATCAATTACAGAAGCAATGTTCCACTTACGTTGTCACACAGTTTTCTAAATTCAGTCTTTCTTTCATAAGTCAGGCAGAACTGGAAAGCTGCAAGTATTAGAAGTACCCATTACAGTTCAGTTTGACTTAAGTTTTCCAACTTCGTGATATAATTCTGTGTTTGCTGTATTTTTTACACTCGAAACAAAAACTGTTTGCTGCATACAATACACTTTGTTATTGGTCCAAAGCAATAACACTGAAAGTCTTTCTTTCAGTTAATAATCTGACAAACTCAATCGAAGAAATAACAAATTCAATTTTATGTTCAGTAATTTTGATAGCCGTTATAAGATTACATACCTTGTTGCGCTATATCCTGGTAAAGTTTCTCCACGCTGGAGTTGTTTCTCAATAAATCCAGACACTGACGGTACGACTCCCACAGGAACTTGACCCATGGTGTCAAGATGGCGCGATCTGTTCGGTCCTGCGTATCTTCACCACTCACAGCACTCAGCAACAAGCTGTAATTATACCGACCGTTTCAAATTCTATATCAAATTGAAAGTGGTTGGTCTTCAGCTTCAAAGCAGAATAATATAGGTGCACCACAAATGATTAATTTCAAAATGGGTACCGCACAGTTTAGGTCAACCACAAACACAATTTGAAATGGACCAGCTTCATGGAATTACATCGCGAACGTGTCACTTAATTTATGGAATTTTGATAAACTTTATAAATCCGGGCAATTGGCAGTTTTCAATATCTTCAAATCGTGACTTACTTTTCAGGTGTCTGGATGACGTCCAGATCGTCAATATCGATAACGCTTTGATGGGATTCCTTCTTGGCTTCCTCGGTCTTCTGGTCAGCCATTGACAGATACTTGCGGACCACATCTTCCAGAGATTTTATATTAACCTAATGAAACGTAATTCGTACACGCTACAAACTTGTACTTTACATTTACAACCAATACTATTATGACAGCTGTTTGTTCCCCTTGGAAATTACCTTAGTTGTTCGAGACTCATAAGGAACAAACGTCTCGTTGGGAGGAACCTCCAATGAGCGGTTATTCAAACTCCATTGGGCGGTCACCTTTTTTCCCCAGGCAACATTTCCAATATCCATAATTATTTATACTCGCAATTCCACTCGACAGTCATGTCCCAGTTACGGCCAAATTTCGTGGAACAAAATTAAAGGGAAGTACAATAGGACCCCTGTTTGAGCTACACTGTAGTACAGTGTAATATTTTCTCCAGTTAGTAAGTATCGCACAAGAACGAACTGTACTATCGAAATTGCAAAATCTGTGTGAGAATCGAATGAACTGTCATACATACTGCGATCAACTGTACTTCTCCGTACCTGTTGACAAATGTTCTTGTATTGGTACAGCCCTTCCTTTGCGATATGACTCTTCTTCAGTTCCACGCACAGCTCGAGGTAGAGCTCCATGATCGGTTCGTGGATCTTCTGCCATGTTCGATGTTTCTTGCTCTTTATCACGTCATACAAGGCATCCAGAGCTCTCTGCTTCTTGCCAACCTCGATGAATTCTGTAATGAAAACATGAACTTAAAAACCGATGTCATTTCAGGATCCTTCTTTGGTCTCGCCGCCTTCTTTCATCAACAACGGTACGACTTCCAAGCTAATGTACCAGTACCGATAATTGAGACTAGACTTCTGCACACATGGAAACTGAGAATAAGAGTTTCGAAGCACAATAAGGTCCAGACAATCGTCGATGAATCGCGCCGTCACGCGGCTGCGACAAACCTACACACGTGACCCCCCCCCCAATACCAACGTTCGTCACATATATGTGACTGCAATATCTGCTAACTTTCGTTATGAGTTTAGCACTTAGGTTTATTATCTTTTGAGAGAAATTGAGGCGAACTTTGACTTTTGACATATGGTCAAAATATTAACTCACCTTTAGCCCGTTTGAGGGCATTTTCCGGCCTTTGAAAAAAGGTCGGCATATTTGCTGGTTATATGGCCTTTCTAGCCTCCCTTTCTAGTGTGTTGCAAACCTTATTATAATAAATTTAAATGAGTTTAATGTTGCTCATTCATTTCGCAAAAAGCACATTGATACACCAAGATGGCGGCAAGAGCACGTGTATCACGTGATGAGAGAAAAGTGTCCCAGGAAATGTTTTCTGGAGAGATTGTTGGTAACTTTACCATTTTCATCCAGCAGGCCTTATGTTGATGCTCAGTTGAATCTCGCCGTCTGTTATAGATTTAAGGTAGTTCTTACAAATTAAATTTGACTACTATAAAGTAACAATATATTTACATTATGATTTTATATTCTTTGGCTGTAAGTTAGCCGAGTTTTATATTGAATACTTGATGTTGAGGAGGTTGCTCAGAATGAGTGTGGGCTTCAAGGACCTATATTACATTTTCTATGACAAGGTAACATGGCAGCCCTCTGCGATTTGAGCACGGCTGCATTAATTGGTAAGATATTTACCATTTAAAGCGTTATTTGTGGAAGACATTTGACAAATATACACCATGAAAAGCATAGATACAATGCAGAATCTGGCTGGCGTATTACTCATGCAGAAGACACGTTGTAATGAAGTATTAGGCCATGAATATTCTAGTGGGAGGTGGCCGATCAATTTTATATTCCGGGAATACATGCAAAATAACTTGTCAGATCAATGTCCACATTGATTTCAATAAGAAATGCCAAAGTTGATTAGATTAAATATTGTATTTCTTGACTCTGGTGGTCTTGACAAGATATTTGTGATTTATTTCAGAGAAGGACAGTCATGGGGATGTGATGTGGACCTGGTCTTACCCAACTGTCACAGAAGACTTGAGGACACTTCTCTTGCGTAAATCATGTCTAACAGGTTCTGGAATTCACACGCTTCTCAGCATTAGTTTAAATTACATGATGGCAATAGTATCGAGGACTCAAATAGTATTTCGCAGCAGTATGAAATGTTATTCTCCCGTATCGTATGTGACAACAGGCTTCTTCGTCATGTGATGTTGGGAAATTTTACTCACCAAAAAAAGAACTACTGTGTGCCACATTATGATTAAAAACGAACTCTCTTTTTAAAAAGAATTTCCAAATCAGTGAATGGGGGGGGGGGGAGAGAAACGTGTATCTGTCTATACCCCAAGAATGACCTTGAACTTAAATGTCTTATTCTTAATCTTCGGAAATTGTGATTTGGAAATACGTAATTGCAGGTGAAAACAGCGTGGTAGTTCCTCTGGTGTTTTTCCAGTTCAGGAAATTATGGCATTATTTGTATACAACCCCGGTTGAGTCTGAAGCTTTAAAAAAGGTATGAAATCTTATTTTGTGCAACGATGACATTGACTCGTAAAGTGACATGCTCAATTGGTGTTCAATCAAGCTCTGTTTACAATTAAGGTCTGCGTTTGCGTCAATGTCAGCATTTGCGTCAAGTTTTGTATTGAGTGAATGGTGACACAAATGCACATACAGAGGTTGGGTTCAAACCCATCCTCTGTGTGTACCTTTGCATCACTGTTAAGTTGACGCAAATGTTGACATTGACGCAAACGCAGACGTTCAGTGTAAACAGCTTTACTGTTTTTGGTGCCACGAATATTTAATTTTGATTTAATTCTTTTCCAACTATAGTACTACGTTTGGTTTTTAGTCGCGCCTGCTGCTGATGACAGCAGAGCGACTTATCTTCTCTGTATTGTGGCTGTTTGTTTGCTTGCTTGCTTGCTTGAGTGTTTGAATGTAGACAGAGAACTTAATTTTAACTGTTAACATCAGATGGCTCACAAGGTTTATTTCATTTCAAATATTGACTCTAGATGGCTCTCTTTGTCTTATTGACACCACAATCTCAGAATGAGGCTAATACTGTGGTGTCATTAAGGAGTTCTCCAGATTTCAGGCGTGACACAATGCTGGTAGGCATTCTTGTTATTTGATCTTGTTGTTGAAATAGAACAACACATGCATTAATTCAGGTTACTCACGTGAGTTTGGTACTGATAGCGAAAGATTACAACCCAGAGAAGTATGAAGACCTCGGCAAAATACTCATAAAGCTGTACAACAGAACTGGTATGTTTCAGTGGAAGTTGCTAAATTTTTAAATGGTGTATTAGCATGAATTGTTGCAGTACAGTGATTAAAACGACTGTATTGTAATCACTCGAATCGGCCACTTTCCTTTCGTTTTAAAAAATGCCCAAAATAGCTTGCGCTCTAAATGATCTTAAAGTAGAGGTTCTAGTCTAGGCCAGTGTTCCTTTCGATTCCTGTACTTCATGTTTAAACTTCTGGGAGTGTACTTTCAGGAAACCCAGCTGCAATGTTAGAGAGCTACTTGTCCGTTGTTACGAAAGGTACTTGTAACGGGGAAGAAAATGGGATGTTTTCAACGAAAGACTATGACATACGACAAGCATATGCAGCAGGATCGATCAAAGGTACCTGCATTCTTCAAAAGAAAAGGCATACCTTTTCGCATGCCACAATTGTTTGATAATTTAGGTCACTTACTGCATTCTTTATGAGTCCTCTGCCACACATTGTAGAGCTAGTGATCAGGTTTGGTCTGGAAACAATACTAATTTATACCGCAATATTACTGAAGAAAAAAGTAGCCGTGTATCATTCCAGTGTCAGGGAACTATTGGCTTATGTGCGGTAAGTTAAATTTACACTGCATGGGATTTCTTTCTAACGTAAGAGCAAAGTAACCCAGTTTATGAATTGAATGTTGTGAAATATCATTAACTGCTGTAATAAAATGATTTTGACACAATAAAGAATAAACAGCTTATGTTGATGGTTTATGTTAACAGGGTGTTGCCAGCTTTGGTATGGCATCGGCAGAATTGGTCCATATTGTTTCCTTATGTTCATATGGAAGACCTGGAACTGAGAGACTTGAAATCCAATACTAGCTACATCGCCGGCTTTTCTAATCCCGCTGTAGAAAATAGGTACAGACTTATTTTGGTCCCAATTTAACTAATCCTCAAAGAATGAATGATCATATCTAATTGGAAAATGTAGTGGAAGCTCATCCTGCAAGTAATAATTGCCATTTGGAAGCAATTTTTGTTGAATTTTGCTTTTGTTAAATGTAGTAGGGCCAGAATGCAAGACCCAAACAATAGGATTTTTTGTAGCCGAGCCACAAATTATTCTGATCATTTATCTTGAAAAAGCAGTCTGCAAGTTTAACGTTATTTCTTTCAGAACTGACTTGTACGATGTTTTCGTTAATCTATCGTCGTCCGACGTCACTGTTTCTCCACAAGCCAAAGGTAACAAAACACCAATGTGAATGAGAAAGTAACAAAAAATTATTGCATCCTTTCACACTGGTATTGGAATATGTTTCGGCTGTGCAACAAACGTCATTGTTAGATCCTGTTGAAGAGAGCAATCTATTACATTGTGACGAGGGAACCGCCTTGATATGTATTGATGGGACAAATTCCAATAGATTTCATTTGGTATCAAGTTTGCTCTTTATTTCTACCAAAATGAATGCAAACGTGAAAAACAACAAAGTCCTCCTGCGTGAACGTAGGAGGCATACCGCCCGCCACATAGCAAGTGCTCGCTCTGCTGTCCTATCCAGGAGGGTGGGGAGGGTACTCCATCCCTGCGCCCACCCTGACCTGGCAAAAGAGGGGGGGTGGGTTATGGTTATCCCCCCCCGAAAGGACATGGACCAGTGGAAGTATTATGGGATTGAGATGGAGTATCCCCCCCCCCCCCCCGTGAACAGACAGACGCCTGTGAAAACAGTACCTTCCCATCGTACTACGTACGCGGGCGGTAATAAATGCTGGTTTGGCAATAGAACATGGATCACCTTGCACCCTTCTGTATTGTGTTGCAGAGTATTTCACAATGGGCAAGCTCCACAAAGATATAGCTACGTACATGGTGCAAAGTGCCGAAGATTCCGGCAAAACTGAACAGCAAACGATAAAGGCAAGTTGATGATGACAATTACTCTTGGTTGGAAATATTGATGACAAGGAAGCATTAGTGATATAGTAATGTTATGTTGACATACCACGATCTCCCATTCCAAGAGTAAGAATTTTGCATGCTGAACCAAAAAGTTTGAGATGGTTAATAATAACAACCGGTCATTACTATGGGTTATTCACAGAGGCGTCTACCTCTGAGACGGCGTCCATGGTATTTAATCTCTTTTCCGCTTCATGTGAAATATATCACAGAAACGTGTTGAATCTTTGTGTTTGCAACTTGTAGTTGTGGATCCAAAAGGAAAACCGTAACTTCTGTTGAAACTACAAGCTAACAGAATCCACTACAACTGTAACTGTGGTATCATTTCAGGATATAGCGTTGAAAACGAAAGAGTTGCTGAACAATTTGAAGAGTCTGGCTTCACCCAGTGAAGATGGTAAAGCTGTGATAACATTAGAGACTCTTAAAGGACGAAAAATGGCACCAGCCACAGAGAACTTTCTGTTCAATCTTGCATCAGCAGAAGGCTTAGTTCCGCTGAGGTAGCAAATTTAAATGTTATTGGAAACACTTAAATACAAACCAGTTCAATTTATGCATTGCAAAATACGACAAAGTAAGATACGTTGTATCGCACAAATTGATCAGTTTGTCAGCAAATATTTTTCAAACTGAACAGGTTTAAATAATGTTGCATTGAATATGGAATGTAAGTAAAAGCAGTGCCTCTCTTTTATGGTCAATTACGTTTCTTCGCCACTGATTGGCCAAAAATAACAAGAAAGTCCTCCTGCGTGAACGCAAGAGACATACCTACCGCCCACTGCGTAGCCGACTTGTAGCGGGGGGGGGGGGGGGGGAGGGG
>JBCAUG010225271.1:0-15070 GCA_038406175.1 Haplosyllis leylae | reverse complement strand
TGCAAAAACCCAGAGCACACGCAGCGTACAGACAAATAAAACAAAACGTGCTGTCGTCCTGGGGTGTGGGCTGCGACAATACACAACACTGGAATTCTGTTTGTACAGCATTTTTGAAAACACGGGGGTAGTGTCTCACAACTCATTGGAACGGGGGATTCCATTGCTCTGTTACTCTGTTCAGGGCGGTTTGGGTGACATAAGATCCAGGGCCTCTCGGAGGAGACCAGAACAGGTAGCTGCAGACCCTCCAGGAGTCCATACCGGATGGTGGTTGTTGCACATGTTGATGGAACTCCTGACATGTGGATGGTATGTGACAGTGAAGTACAGACATGATATTGGTATCTCATGAAGCTTCAGTGTCAGGTGTATTTGTTGTTAGTGGCCTTATTTCAGTCTCGTCCTTTTGCCATTGTGTTACCTGCAATTTACGAGTGTCGGACTTTTAGTGAAACGTGCTCATAAATTTACTGTACTATTTTACGATTTATTGTGTTCACTTCCAGAACATAAAAATTCTGCTGGTGTAAGTTACAGAAAATTACAAAACATGACAGGAGGGATTGTCGTTGTGTCACCGGGTTTTTGAGGTCAAGGCCGCACAGCATTGTTTCTGTGACGGCGGGAATGGAATGTTGATTGTGCTTTACGTTTTGTGCGCAAAAACTGCTCGAAGCGACAGGTTGAGATTTAGGCATCGTTCACACTGACGACTGTGAAAGAGAAAGAGACGTCGGTAACAGATGGGCTCTAAGGGAATCTCATGCTGACTGATGGCACACATTTTAGTTTCCCTTTCGCAATCTTCCAGTATGAAAGAACCATATGGTGCATTTACACTGAGAGAATTCAAAGCGAAATCGATGTCGCTTTTTAATAACTTCTGCGAATTCTCAACATGTTGCTCATATTGAATGGCGGTAGTGATCAAAGGAAATTGTAACTTTCGCATTCGTTTCACTCAGTGTACATGCATCCTTGTACGCAAAAAGTGCGGAGGCGGTGTCACCACAGGCAGGTTGAGTTTAAGCAGGGCTGGAAGGGGTCATGTTTGGGGTTCGGTTTGTTTGTCGTAACACCATCACAGTCACATACCGAAGTCACAACCACGCCGAGCGGTGTTTATTGTTTTGTGGGAAACTCTGCAAATACGTTTTGTAAATCAAAAGCTGAACGTTTACAGAAAAAGAGGACAAAAAAGATTATAGTCATTGCTTTGGTGTTACCGTACACGCGTCTTCGATCACAAAAATATCAATTACCTGAAGGGTTTCGCAATGCGGGCTTATTTCATTCCTTGTTCTTACTGGTACTATATTTGTCACATCCATAAGACTTCGACTAGAAGTTTCCTGCAGCAAAGTCACTGACAGTCCCATTTTGACAACTTTCATTCTTTTCAAGGCCAGAAGATATTGTGGAGACAAATCTGAAATGTTTTTCCTTCACTGCTTGGTTTCTGTTGTATTAAAGTAAGAACTGTCCTAGTCCGTGTGTTTTGTGTGGTCCTTGTCTTGTGTTTGTATTCTATGAAAAGCAATGTGACACCAGAAGAAGGTGGATGGAAGTGGTGAACCGAGGTGGTCCCAGATGGTGACCAAGAACACACTGAGACTGGTACAGTGCTGAGAAGATGAAAAACTGGTACATAGTGTACGGGCAGAGATCCCGGGATCCGCCACTTCAAAAATCGTGGATCTTGTAAAGAGAAATGTGACGTCAATGTATGACGGATTGTTCGTAGATCTGATGTCAGTGATGACTAACGTTATCCTGATTGTAACGTTCTGAAGCAGCGTTGTAAAGAAAATATAATGTCAATATAATTTGCATGATCTGACTCTTAGAAACTCACGTACCGTAACTGCAAAACATGCTATCGGTACTTTATAGCTCTATTTTAGACGCGTTTGACAAGATAAACGAGGGTGAAATATTATTCACAGACGTACCGCACTTGTTACGTTCAGAAGGTTTTTTGCACAGTAGCTGCACATTCAGGACATTTCCTGCGGCTCAGTAGGGACCACTACTGTATGTACCTCATAGAGACCCTTCTGAGGCTGCACTGACCCTGCAGGGCTCGTGGTGACTGATTTGTAGCGGTTTACAACCCAAAAACGTTGTGTTTTATTGACGTTGATGAGATGGTTGTCATGGGAAGGACACCGGTTATTGATGAGAATGGAAACGAGTTATGGGGAGGGGGACTGCAGCCACTGTGGAACCTGTCACAAATTGCCAGAGTCACCTCACGATCTTTCGTTGTTCACTGCGATCATTTAATCCATGTTCATGTCTGATAACTTCGTGTTTCGATTAGACGAAAGTGTAATGTAGTTTGTACTTAATTAATACATGTACACCAGACCCTGGGAAATTGTCTCATATTGTCGGATGGGGGGGGGGGGGCGAAGAATCACAACACGATTACATACTGTGTCATATTTTACAGAGACATCATCCAATGATGTCATGATTAATGAGCATCCTACACCATGAAAACCTTGACGCAGCGTAGTCGGACAAACGGATACAGACCGACAAACGGACATAATTATCTACCAGTTCACAGTCAGTTGCACAGTCGCAAACATAGGATTAATGTGGATAATTGTTATCGCATGTGCCTGGTTGTCAACACGATAGAATTAATGTGCATGGTTCGCTTCTCTGTATGTTACTTGCACTCTCCATGGACTATTGTTTCACGTGGCATTCACTGACACGTTTATTGCCGAGGGAACATGTTAGGGTTCGTTCACATGATTAAGAGATTGCGAAAGCTACGCCACTAACAATGTATCATTCATATTGACTGCCGTTTTCCCATTTCGCAGTTTCAGTGTGAAGGGACCCGTACTGCCAAAAAGCGGAATGTTGAGGCATGGGTTTCGATGGTAATGCCAATTGGTAATGCTGTGGTGCCACTGGTGGCACGTCTGGTGTCTATCATGCTTTATCAGTCTTTGGGATAAATTTAAAGGTCCGTGTACAAAAAAAAGAATTCATTCCATTGTCTGGCAGATAAATGTGTAAAATGGAGTAGATTGTCATTGCCGATGGAAATTGTCAGCCATGCAAGTTGGACATCTTGCTGCAAAGAGTGATGCTAATATGTTGAAAAATTAAAATGACATTAAAACATTGAATATGATGCCTGTGTGTGTTCGAGGCACCGGTCGGTCAAGAATAACGGTTAAGTGAAATAGTACCAACATAAAGAAAACATGCACAACCATAAAGTTCTTCCTGAAAAAGTCAAATTTGGGAGTTCTGGGTAAAATTATGAGTATCTCCTAGCTTGCTTTTCGTTTGGATAACATACAAGCAATGGCTGCCATAAAATGAGAGAAATAAAGTAAATTTTCTGGCATGGTATGTTGTTCAGGGAAATCTTTGAGGTATTATATTTAGACCACCTCGTCGATAAGGCGGGGGATGTTTTTATAACGTTAGGAAGAGGGATCTGTCCAGACTGAACCGCGTGTTCTATCACGTATCTCAGCTAGTCTGCGTTACACGACATGTGTTGTAGTTAGAACAGCAGACGTAAAAAAAGGAAAGACGATGCAACGTAAGGTCCTGTACACATTCACCGAAAAATCCAAGGCGAATGGCCCAATAGAAAACGAAATCGTTTTGAAATGTTTGTACCGGAAGAAGGAAAAATTCACTATTTTTTAAAAGAAGTTGCAAGGTGAGTTATTTTTTGTGGCCACTGAAAACCTGTTTTTGACGTCTGCCTTAAGTTTCGCACGATGCATTTCACGGTCACCTCTGCTACGACGTCAGCAAACCTGCCGAACGAAGGCAGCGTTTGCAACTGACCAAAAAGTACCGTTAAAGCAGCTGTCAGTTTTGAGATGAACCACAGTTACGCTTCATTACTTGGTGCCATCCAGGACTTGGGGGGGGGGGGCATTGCATGTATTGGTCCTGTGATTAGAAACTGTTGAAGGCGGTTAAAACAAAAATAAGTGACAAAATCTACTGAAACACCCAATATTGACCTTGACAGTACCAAAGAGTCTCGTAATACTTGGAGGTTTTTTGACGGTAAGTCGGAAGGGGAGATCGCAGTCCGGTACCTTATGACCAAACGTGAGAGGAGAATGTAAACATTGTGCGATATGAACGTCCGGTCTGTCCCGCAACCTAACCACTTCTGAACACCTCTCTAAGGGTCCGTCCACACTGAACATAAACATTGCGACAGGAATGTCCAGTCTTTCCCGCATCTTAACTTAACTATCGCGAAAATGACATTAGTTCTTCATGTAGTACTGGTATACCTGTTTTGGACTGTCAGCCCTGGCTTTGCTAGGCAATGGATTCCAATGTTACGTTTACACGTATAGAGAGGTGGCAAGGGGCATTTACAATTTGACGTTATTAACGGAGCTTCAGGCATAATTACAAGGTCTTTGCTTAAATATCACTGGGTATAAAAGATACCTACTGAGAAAGCAGTTTCATTCTTCGATGTTTTGTCATCAACCACCTTTGAGTAACTTCATTATATTTGCTGCGATTTCTCTTTCGCTTTCGCGTAGTGTGAGCGATGCTGCCATAAAGTGGACATGTTACAGACAGCAACAGGTTTTGAGTACACGACGTGGGTGCGGAGGGGGAGTTAGGGGTCAAGGAGAGGGGTGGGCAGCCGGGAATCCCGCTGTCCATGACCCCGAGGAGGGAAGTTGAATGTTCCCTGTAATTGAAGCTCATGAACCGATATCATATTGTCCGGTTCCACCTCCTCTTTGTCAATCTGGATTCCATCAGGCCCTTGAACCCGTTGCTTTCACCAGGTTATTGTATTGCTACGTGGAGTGGAAGCAGAAATAGATTCGTTTCAACTATATTATTCCATTTGTTCCACCAGACCTTATCCATTTGTTCAGAGTATTGGAACAATGAGTATATTTATGATGAAGTAAGACACTAGATTAATACTAGAATCTAGTATCTAGTAAGACACTGGATACTGGGATGGAGAGATCCAGAATATTTTGCAGCACAATACTAGAATCTAGTATCTAGTAAGACACTAGATACTGGGATGGAGAGATCCAGAATATTTTGCAGCACATCCTTTTTCCTTTTCATTTAATCTAACCCTAAGTTACAACCAAAGAACAACAGCAACAACCAGAGGTGCTGCCGCTAAAAGACGTAAACGGACAATTTTAATTTTGATAGTACCACCAGTGATCAATCCCTGGTCCCAGGAGGTACGACGCTCCGAGCTACGGGTGCAGGGAATTGAGCACTAATTGACGAACATGCCTCGCTTTTTCCCGCCGAATAGTGTTATCTTGGGTCAACCTCGTTAATCACAGGGAGGAGGGGAGTCTTGATAGCAATGTTGGTGGGGGTAGGGAGGGTGGAAAAAATAAACTCACTCCACACAGTCTCACAGACAGTTTATATGTGAGTTTTCTGGTAGAAAAAAAAAGAGAAAAGCTGTTGGAAGCTTCAAATTACACCACTTCATCATGCATAATGTATTGCTACTACATACTCTTCAGAGTTTTGCTTTGGGGGGAAAAAGATAGCGCGAGAAAACAAAACCTTCTAAACTGTTCTCGAAAAAAAAACGAGATGGCGAGATAAACATTTCTGTTCTGGAAACAAGACAAATGCAATGTAGATTGAAGTGAAGTAGTAGTCTTTTCTCTGCGACTTGGAAGAGTTATCGGTCATCCAGACACAGACAGAAATGGTTTTTCATATTCAGCCTATTTCGGGTCGTCTTGTTTTCCCGTGTGTAGATTACACAAAGTTTAGAGTGTGGTAATGACGGATTGTTAGAGGGATGAACGGCACGAAGCGGATGGAGTGCACTATCCGGACCACGAGGATCGTTCGTGAATAAATAGCAGGTCTAATTCACTGTCCAGACGGTCCTGTCCATCACAATATGTTGTCCATCCGTCTCTTCGTGGATTTCAAAAAAGATTACTTACAAGTCATTGTGGTCCTAGGCTTAACTGATAAGTGCAGGGCAAAATTATAACATTGGGGATGGGTGGAAGGGTGGGCGGTGTGGGGGGGGGGGAGAAGAGGGGCATTGACTAAACTTAGTATGAACGGTGTGAATCTGTTGAAAGAAACACAAGTATGACTGCTATTTGAATAATAGTAGACAGACAGGGATTCTTTGAAATTCAGGTTGTGTAAAGTGGAACGTACAGTGAAGCCAACGTTCCGCCATCGATGACAGACGGACAAACATATTTGCAGGGTGAGCCAAAAATTGACCGGTCAATAAACCAAAGCCTTTTTGCGATGGCTGAGACTCTGTTTGCCATTGCTCATTTATGTTTTTTTCCCACCAAATACGCCAGTGGATTATTAATGCTCCAATACTGGGAGATGTACCCCACTATGTGTTTGGGTTTGAGTCATGGTTTTTTGAGTTATGGTTATATCTGGCACATTCGTTGCGTACCAAACGTTTTTGGTTAGGTACTGGACATTTTTTGTTGCATACTGGACATTTTTTGGTTGCATACCAGACATTTTTAAACTCATACCAAGACTCAAACCATGACTCAAATACAACTTTTCTGTTTTTTGTTTATATTTCCCTTATTTCGGGATTTTGAAAGATTTAAAGTGGAGAAATTACATACAAATTTCATAAACTTTATTAATAATTAATGAAATTTTCAAAAATATTGATATTTTAAAAGTATGACTATGACTAAAGCCATGACTCAAACTCAACTTTTAAAACAATGACTCTAACTCAAACACATAGAGAAAGCACACTCCAATACTGGAGATAACTTGGCCTCAGTGGAGCTTCGATGTCAAGCAGGACAGTACAGACATAACGGTTGCGATTCGCTCTTGTTGGTTTACGTGCCAAGAAAACCGAAGAAAATGAAATCTAAACTCCAAAGTCTCAAGTAAAAAGGTGGAAAAGAATTTTCCAGATTTTAAAGCGGGTGATTGTTTAAACCGAACTTTAGGGCATTGCTGTGAAGGAATTTGGTGCACAGAAATTCGCTCTTTGTAATGGCATTGTATCATTTATTTTGGTAACCGGTACTCGTTCTAGCCGTACTCATTGTAAGCGGGACCCAATGTAGATAGAAGTCATCTGGAATTCCTTCTTTTATTCGTTTGGTTCCGAAAATTACTCAACTTGAAATGATTTCTGCTGCTGTCGTGTAATGTTCAGGAGTGCTGACAGAACCAAACAACCGCCGTCATTGTGAACGGAAATGAGTGCAGAAGTAAACTCTCTCAAGACTTTTTGTTACTGTCGCGTAACGTTAAAGTGATGATTGAGTATTCCACATGATTGCTCATATTCCTTCATGCTATGCGCAATCATATCTCATACTGTCTGATGGTCAAAGAAAAACAAAAAGGAATCCCACTGCTTCATACTGTGTGTTTTACCATCAACTCTGTTTGTCCGTAAAACTCTCATTAGGGTTTATCCATAGTGAACTATTACGAAAGCGAACTTTTCCTTGGATGTTTGCCGTCAGTCAGTGTAAATGCCAATGTGCTGCATTGGATTTCATAAGTACCCTTTTAAACTATATCTTTTTCGCAATTGCATTTTACTCTCCGTGAACGATGTCTTAGGGTATGTTCATACAGGGGAAAAAAATTAACGTGGAAGCGAAGTTGATGACTGTTTTCATTTGATTTTTTTGTTTCTTCACAGTGAACATCGAACAGTAATAATGTTTCAGTGTAGGAGGCTAAAAGCTTATTCACACCAAGGCTATGCGATTACAATTCCGTAATGCAGATGGTTTCAATATATTTCAAGTGTAATTCGCACTAAAAATAAGACTGGAACATCGAAATGTATTGAATCCATCTGTTACAGAATTAGTGACTTCGTAGACACAGATGATGCTCAGTGTGCATGAGGCTAACTAACCGTGCAAGTTGTCAGTGTTGGCGTCTCTACGTCACTGCAGCGTCTGATGTCCGCGTCGATTGAGACGCAGAGTCGCTTTCGCAAAAAGAGTAAAAGACAAAGAACAGAGATGATATTGGAGAGACATTGTTGACACGCATATTAGACGGCATCATGATAATGTCATATTGGAAGGCACAGTCAGCCTTTTGTTTTCTTGTGACTGGTAGACGTATTGATTGTGATGCGCAGAATAAACGGGAGGTAAGTTTTACCAGTAATAAAACACGTAACAACGGAACTCTGGCCAGATAGTCATGTGTTGAGGTAAGTAAAACTTACCACCATATTTGGTAAGAATGGAAATTACACGATTGAGTCAACATAGTAACGATACTCATGCAATAAAACGCAATAAGTTAATATTTTTAAAAAGAATTAAAAATGGTAAATTCAAATACATTAATTAATGTTGAGGATAAAAGTAAAAAATTTCGTCCACATTGTAACGTTAAGTTTTTTCTCTGTTTCCAGATTCGTTTGTGAACAGTCAGGAATGGACGCTAGCCAGATCAGTGCCCGACCTGAAGCTGGTGAGTAATCTTAGATTCATAACCTCAAAATAAGACGGCCTCACTTCGAAATAGAGCAATAATATCGTTTTGTACATTGTGTACAACGTGCTGGGGGAGGGATGTCGGTCGGCAGGTGTTGCACTGAGGAATCCATTGTTTGCAGGCAATGAGGCGCGCCAAAGAGCGCATCCACTCTGGCTTCCCAACTCAGGGCAGACGCCTACAAAACCGATAGTGTTCTCAAAAACGGTAAAAAAACAAACAAAAAAACAACTAACACGTAAAAAAACTCAGAACATAACCCCACAACTGAGGAGACAAAGGACGGGAAATAAACGCTCAGCGTTGATATATTGCTGAAAATAAAAAAAGTACAGAGTAAGCACTTCATAACCATTAAGCGTTATCATTCTGCTTTTTACCAGACAGTTCTATTTGCACAGTTTCAGATGTGTTAATTGTCGATTTGATCACTTTTCTGTATTTTCCCAACTTTTTCCCGACATAAATAAAAATTAATAATAAAGTGACCCCTATTTGAACCTACAAAATAAAATAATTATCAGCTTTATTAATTAAACAGTAATTATCGGTATCAGGGCAATGAGGGTTTGCGCGTTAGGTGGTTCCAAGTGCAGAGAACCTGTTGATAGTTTAATAATATCCAGGGCTCATTATCGTAATAGGCCAGTAATTAGCAGGACAGATAAATGGACCGCTTTAGGGTAGTGGACCGGTCTTAGGTGACAGGCCGGTTTATTAATAAAGACCTTAATTAACTGATGGACTGTGTGATAAGACTACATCCAGACAAAGGCATAAAATAGTGAGGACAAAGACAAAGCGGGAAGCCAGCTGAAACAATGATAACGCATTACACGCCAACGTCAAAGTTTGAGTCTCAAATTGAGATAGGTCCGATACCCGTTCATTTAGTTAACGTTGACGTCATGTTAAACTTCGAAGCAAACACCGATACAAGTGTTGACATTGGTGTTCACACACTGGCGCTCAGTGTAAACAAGGCCTTAAAACTTTGCCGTTGCCTTCCAAAATCTAGCAATTTTAAGTTCGTTCTTTCCTCTCTCCAGTATTTTTGGCAATATTGATACTTTATTTTGGGTCACTAACACCTACCTTTGGTTGCTTCTACCCTGAGTTTCAAAGCCAAGGTGCTTGGGCATGTGTGTTTCACATTGCCTCCCAGCAATGGATCCTCAGACTCACCTCTGAGTGCGACACCTATCGACGTATTGGAGGCCAGCATGACGGCAGATCCGTTTTTACCCAACTTGCACTTAAGTTGCTGTTTGTTACATATGCACGGAACGTTATGGTAAAATGTATGAAGTCTGTCATAATTTTGGGGGAAATTGAAGAGAAAAAAAAAGAAGGAAATTGTTGCATTGTTCACATGAACAAATAAACATGGGGTAATTTTGGTAAATTGGTTTGCGCAATAATAACATGGCCACTGCTGGACTATAGTGGTAATTACTCTCAATATTCAGTAGCATTGATATTCTTCCTAAAATACGCCAAGCAAGAATGTCTATCCCTCAAACCAACCGCATGACGCACCGATCAAGAAAATCATTTAAATGGACAACAAACAGATAGTGTTATACCTTAAATACCTTAAGATGATGTAGACCTTTTGAAGCAAGCCCCAATTAAGTACCACCATATGGATGGGACATAATGCCAAATTGGACTTTCATGCTCACCTTTACCTGAATAATCTAAAGATATATTTACTAACAAAAAAAAAAACAAAAGGAAGAAAGTTCCAAGCGCAAATGAATGAAAAGTTGCCCGAACAGACATGCAGACGCATAGACGGACAGACGCCTACACAGACAGACGTGTCTGAAAGTTAAGCCTGTCTGCACGTGCAGATGATGATAATAGAACCGAACAGAACGGGACTACACAACCTATAATCATCCCACCACGGGGCGAGGAAGTACGGACGAACAAAACGTACAATTACGAACTTTTAAACAAACACCTCTGAACTGTAAAACGGCGGCTTCCGTGTCGTAGAGAACAAGTTGTGTGCCGACAAGTTCTACAGAGATGTTAAACGTTGATAAGAAGATTTGACAAATTATCAGCGACAGCATCAGCATCTGTCCTTAAAACGTCTTGTTGTTGAGGAGCAGGAAATACGATAAAAGACAACGAGGTGGTAAAATGCCAAAACAGTATCACCGAAGCATCTGTAGGGTTCACTCACACTGACCGGCTATCTATCTCTTTGGTTCTCAGAAAATTCAATTTGCCATTCATATTGGGTAGTTGAAAGGATCAAAAGGAAATGTTCCTCTTTGCTTTCGTGCAGTGAAAACACTTCAAGAAACGCTCTCTATCCACGATGCAGTGGTGAAGGGAAACAAAGAAAGGCCATTCTGAAGGGAGGTGGTTGAAAAGAAAGGCGACATAAATTCTAATTCCTAAAGACAAAGCAGCAGGTGTATTTCTAGAACCTGTTTTGTGATGTTGAGAAAACGATAAAATATGAAAAGTTTTTACTTTAAAAGTTTTACCAGGTCAAGGAAGCTTGAAATGAGGATTTATGAGATATTATGTTACTACAAAACCTCATAAATCCTCGTTTTCTGGTGCACCGAGCACATCAGCACAGCTTTGGTTTGAAATAGCTGTGTAAAATGCACAAAGCAGACAGCAGTCTTTGTTTGATAATCTCATTGGAATAGCGATTCTTGATTTGGCCTCCTGTTTGTCAGTGTTAGCGATAAGAAGGTGACATGTTGAAGGAGTAAATTACTGTACCAGTCAATAGACATCAGCTCCCTCTAGTGGCAGTGATATGCACATGAGTGCGAGGCCTTTTTTTGGGTGCAATACACAAGAGTTCCTTCACACTGAGTTAAAACGATCCCGAAAGCGCATTCCTAACCAACTGATGACGAATAGAATGTGTTTCCAAAGAATGGCCCACACCAATTATGAACAGCGGGTCCGACTGGATCGGCGCAAGCCCCTGCCCGATTCTTTAAAAATAGGTAATCTGCCAATGACAGCCCCATAAATTCCATGTTTCTGGAACCTTTTCTTTCCCCCCCTCGAAGCAAGTCTTACGCGCGCTAGTTTAACTCCACGTGAGACAATATAATGTCCCCGTACTGGAATTGAATTTCAAAACCCGATAATCTTTTCGCAATGAAAGCAACTGTGTGGGAATGTGCGCACGTGGTGTTCAGAGAACGAGAGAGAAAGAAGTCACGGGTTCCGCAGCAGGGTTTACGAACTAAACGAACAACAGCAGAACGAGTGTTTGATAACATCTTGGCCTCGTGAGTGGATTTCCGTGTTGTGGAAGTGTTTCTCGCAATCTAACATCGTGCTATGGAAACAATCAATTCGCTTAAAATAACATTAGTACAGTTCACAACCCAATGAAACAATTCTTCGGGGTACCACAACGGGATTTAAAAGCTAAACGTTCCCAAGCTAAATTCTAGGTGAAGAAAAACCTACAAAAAACAAATTCATGGCAGTACTTGCAAATGAATGTGAGATTCCACGTCCCATCAGCATTTGTTTATTGGTCTTCTTGTTAATAGAATTTCAGTGCTTAACTACATTTTCCACAGCTTTTCACAGGGCAATAAATAAAATAGATTTTGGCTGACACTCCAGAGTCACCAACACTACAACAGAAAAAAGAACAATTTCGCTGCTGTATTTGATTATTGAAAACAAGGTTGCTGATATTGTATTTCGCAGTCTCGCAGGAACGAGATCAATGTACTCCAATTTGCTTGAATCCACTCTTTAAATCCGCACAGATTGAATGGGTAGTGGCCTGTGCTCTGAGCCCCGTAGCCTTCTTGTTAAAGCTTCCACTGTAGTGACTCTGATTTTTGGAAACAGCTGCCACGAAAAAGTGAGACACCGAAATTCTTGCATCCGGAAGAACAGATGAGCGACCAGGAAAAAAAGGCAGAATTCGAGGGAGGGGGAGAAGTGCGGAGATCTATTAGCTGCGTCGGGAGTAGATGGAGCAAACACACACTCGCTGTGTATCTCATAAATTTCCCATTCTGTGATTATGAGCTTTGTACTCAAGATTCCCACAGATTAAAATAAAACGGAGAAAAAAACGAAAAAAACAAACAAACAAAAACAAAAACAACCCCCCCCCCCCAATAAAAAACCGCATGTCTAGCAATTGTTGGAATTGTGTTTTCACCTTCGCCTTATCTTTTTCTCGTTTTTTTTCAGGGGATCCTGGGCTCGATCCACAGTGGAAAATCTGCGCTGGTTCACCGCTACCTGACGGGGTCCTACATGCAGGAGGAATCACCAGAAGGTAAGAGTGTCAAATAGACGAAATAACATGGATTAAATACCATGAAAGCTATGTTGAAAAAAGATCATCAGAAACACAATTTCATCTCAGTAAATGGTTTCTGATCGTGATTTCCAGATATTTTAATGATCAGCACTGTATAACGGTTTCATATCATATGTTGCAGGTGGCCGCTTCAAGAAGGAGGTGGTGATAGACGGACAGAGTTACCTGCTGTTGATCAGGGACGAGGGCGGTCCTCCCGAGATGCAGGTCAGTATAAAGTGGGTGGTGGGTGGGGGAGGGGTACAACAAGTCCTCCCGAGATGCAGGTCAATATAAAGTGGGTGGTGGGTGGGGGCGACGTGGTGCAGGTCCTCCCGAGATGCAGGTCGGTATAAAGTGGGTGGTTTGGTGGGGATGAAGGGGGTAGGGGGTGCAGGTCCTCCTGAGATACAGGTCAGTATAAAGTGGGTGGTGGGTCGGGAAGTGGTGCGGGTCAGTCACCGTTAGGATGTATTCAGAGTGAGCGATTGCAAAAGCGACAGCCTTTCGTTGATGTTTACGGTCCCTGAGTATGAATGCTACGTTGATTTTCCAAAAAAACCTTTTTGTTAGCGATGCAAATTGTTTAGTTTTGGAGAATCGAGGAGGGAATGCCCAGGCATGTCGAGGTCCATTGGCGACTCCTTGGCGATTGCAACCTGGAGTTTGTTTTCATTTCTTCAGGCTTTTTTGGGATAGCACCACAAATTTTTAGATGTGAAAAAGGAATCAAAGAACAAAAACGGGTGTTAATTTTAAAAATGGCACTGGTGTTGAAGAATTATTCGCTGTTTTATTTTTCTGTTGATTGTTGTTCAGGAACAAACTCTTCACTACACGTGACGATAAAACCTGTCGAAAATCGATCAAAAACAAAAGCGACCTGATCGATTGACCTGCTCGTCCAATTCAGATCAATGACTCTTTAAAACGCAATCATTTATCAATAGCAACAGGCGGGAATAGTCGCAAGAGTGACTGGTATAGAAAACAAACCATTTCTAAAATTTCTGCTCAAATGTATTCCTGCAACAGCTGACAAATCATTTTGGAAATGAAAAATATAATCAACAAAGAATACAATCACACCAAAAAAAAACAGCGATGGCACCACATCCTTGTCCCGTTCACAATGGATTTGTCATAAGAGACTGTAACTAGAGAGGGGGCCACTTACTAGTCAAAAGATTCATTGCGGTTTCGCACTTGTCACCGAATGAAAATATTCACTTTTATTTTGAGGCGTAAATAAACTAAAATTGTGGAATGCTTCGTCGAATAGAAGTCCCCCCATATCCGTGAATTCTGTATTCTTCTTTTGTACTTCACATGCTGGATGAACGCCTTTGTGTAATCGCGTTGTCCATACACGGGGGACGTCATCTGTTTTATCGTGTAATATTCTGCTATTGTAGTTCACACACTGGGTAGACGCCGTGATATTCGTGTTTAGTCTGGAGAACGAGACTAGTTTCCAGGCAATCTACAACTTTTATGCCAAGATGGCGCACTATCGGAACACGGCGGAGATCCCGCTCATTCTCGTCGGAACTCAGGGTACGTGTCTTCAAAATAATTGCAAACGACGCATTTGAGAGAGCTTTTAATTTCATGAAAAATCGACTATTAAATGTGTCAAATTTAGCTTGGTCACCAAAAAGTCGGCACCTTTCGGACTCAGGGAGATTCTGAGGGACCTAGACGACGAATCATGCACAAGAGCACAAGTAGCTGCAGCAAAAGGACGAATATCCTCCCTTATCTCTCGCGCCCTGCAACTTGATGACGGAGCTGACTCTAATTGGTTTCCAAAATAAATGGCCACACATTGTAACACCACCGCATGCCTGTCGTCAAGTGTTACACAGATTTGCTAACTAAAGCCCTGTTCACATTTCTATTGTAGATTCTATTAGTGAGAGTAATCCGCGCGTGATAGACGACACGCGAGCGCGGAAACTCGCTAACGACCTCAAGCGGTGTTCATACTACGAGACGTGTGCCACCTATGGGCTGAATGTGGAACGTGTCTTTCAGGATGGTAACCGGTTCTTTCTTCCATTTCTTCTTGTCATTTCTAGACATGATTTGCATTGACTCATTTTTCATTAGTTCATTTTAAAATGTAAAAAGAAATCATCTACCATTTTGCAACGAGCATATTCTATTTTGTGATTTTCAGCTTGTCAGAAGATAGTGCAGGCGCGGATGTCTTCCCTCACGCCCAACAACTCCCGC
>JBCAUG010225160.1:0-18890 GCA_038406175.1 Haplosyllis leylae | reverse complement strand
ACATGTTAATCAGAAAGTCAGAAATTAGTGATATCTCCGTTTTCGTCCGAAATTTGTTATGTTCCTCCAGGGTGTGACATATAAAGGCCCGTTTTTAAATTGACTTCCATATATATATATATATATATATGGCCCTTCTCTTTGAGTTACATATGTTTTCAGTCCAAGTAGGCAAACAGATTAGAATACCCTTTTGCATTATGCATTATTGATAACGTAAGCTTCGTCTATAATTAATAAGTCATTCATAATTCAGTGGCAGGTATTCTATGCTAACTGCATGGCAATCAATCATTTCCTGAAATAGGATAATTGCCGCAAACCATCCATAACAAATTAAATGTATTTCATATCGTCACGGCAGTAATATACAAAACTACTCTAAAAGGTTAAAAATTACTAAATTGCAGGTAAAACCGAACAACATCTCCTCTATCTGTGACAGCTTTATTTCAACATAGATACAGCTCCCAAAGAGAAAATTGCAGCTTTGTAATGCAGCTGTATGTGCATTGTCAATGAAGCAGGTAGAATACTTCATGTCAAAGGTGATGTAAAGCAGTTGATGGTCATCATCATCATCAGTATAGACTTATGATCGGCTGGAGGTGTGACGTTAAAAATAACAATACAGTTAATATTATGGTGTAGATCGTGGTACAGATACGAACTTGTGGAATAACATCCTACCGAGATGTCATTCTGATTCTGGTGTGGAAAGATCTTGAATCGGTAAGTGATTTTGCATTATCACACAATCATTTATTTTGGATATTTCTTCGGTTAAACCACGGAATCAGTACCATTCCACTAAAATTTTGTGTATAAAAATAAAACGTAGGAATAAATTTTAGAGACAAGGTGCATTTGAGCCAAAATATGAGACACAACTTAGGCTGAGTGTAAATTAAAATGAACGTGCGATTCGGTTGTATGTACTAGAGATTTTATGTTATTGCGGAATGAAATTTTGCAAAGAATTACAAATCTCCAGTATCCTTTTAACTGTTTTATTTGTGTATTTGCTTCTTTATTTATCGATACAAACCATTCATATCCTTGCTTTTGGAATTAGGCAGCTGCACCACTGGTTTACAGATTTAATGTTGTCTCCTAGCCTTGTAGCTTGCAAATTTGTGCTGATGTATCCAAAACCTTGCTCGGTAAAACTAAAAATTCACACTTTTCATTTTTCTCCTTCTCAAGAGCAATATATCAGTGGTTCTAGAAAGGTCTTGATTTCTTTATTTGCACATATTTTCACTTGAAATAGAGATTAAAACATTTGAAACAATGATACGCATACCAAAGGAGAACTTAATGCAATTAAAATTGAACGAGAAATGATATCATATGAATCTCTCAAATCGGGTGCAATAGGTGTCTTGGCGAAACTTTTAAACGAGATTCTGAATGAACATCTGATCATTCATTGGAGGTTTGGGGTGCCTACTTGGTTGTCCCCCGAAGGGTCAAATGTTCTCCATATTTATAGGGATTTTCAAAGAAATTATAGATCTAAATATATGAGATTTAAGCCATCACTAAGATCGGTATCACCTCCCATAATCATTCAATCCTCCGTAATTTGCTTGGAACCTGTGGGCACAGAATTTCCTTGAAAAGTGTCTAAGAATCCTTGTCAAATGGTGGTGGCCCCTCAGAGATACAATGAAGTTACGTACACTCGTGTCGGTTCCATGTAATCTACATTATTATGATAAACTAGATAATGGATGGCTGCATCACAACACACAAATTAATTTTGAAAATCACGTTGAAAGTACAAAATGTACTTGCCACACTGCGCGTGCATATTTTGTCCAAAATTATGAAGATGCATTTGGAAAATTATTTTGAAATATGTAATTTCTTTTTAATACATAACTAGCTGTTCCTATAAATTGACTATTTTCAAAGGACAAATATAGAGTGCCTCTGTAAGGTAGACAAATAGCTTGGACCCAATAGAAATGCTTTATTCCCGACACACCTTTTATGTAGATATGTCAATAGGAGAACTTTAATAAAAGATGGCACTGGTTTGTTTACATAATTACCTTGGTTATATGATCTCACTTTATCTAGTAATGCTTAATTTCAAGCCACTGGAATATCATTACTAGCAATCATCGCCATATATGGCCGCCCAGTTAGTCAATGACCTTTGTTGTACTAAATATTGTTCAAGTGTTAATGATCAAAATAGCACCGTAAATTAGTATCCGTGCAAATGATTGGACAGCTGAAAGTGTCCAATCATTTCTAGTAATGTTATTGGTTTTAACCTAGAACAAAACTGTATCAATTTGCCACCAAGCATTGATCTTCAGGAGAGAACTTAATCAGTTAAAAAATAATATGTATTTTAGAAGCCACACTACTAAATTACAGTTGGTGACACTTTTGCACTAAATTGAATTGTGTAGATCTACCCATTGGAATAGCTGTAAAGTTATTTATCCTGAAACCAGTACTGTTCTGGGCAATTACCTTTCAAAATCAATATTCTTTTCGCAGGAAACGGAAACATTGTTGAAAAGGTTAATTTTATGCACTTAGAATGTAATAGATTTCCCACTTAAATTTACTATTTTGGTGCCAGCAAAATCAAGAACTCAAGAAATGATGGCATCTTTTGCAATGTGTACGAAATAGCAAACAAGATTGATTGTCTGTGTGTGTGACTCTTGAATAAAACAACTTCACCGAAACCTTGCCATCACTGCCAGAAAGTATGAGGAAATGCATCTTGGCAATTAGCGAATGGGCTTTGCTGTGACATGCGTGCTGTGATTTCTGTGGATGATGTAGTAATGAATCTGTATTTAATTTTCTATTTCAGTGACCACACAATTCCTCAAAAACTACAGATAACGGCAGAATATGGAAGGCAGGTCTGGGAAGACGAAGACAGTTTCTGAGGAGTTCTCAGTAGAAGAATTCAACGTACACGATGAGCTGGAGAATAAACTGAAGACACCTGCGCAGAACCTGAAGAAAGTTTCTTCAAGTAATGGCACTGGTAACAATGGTGCCAGTTTAGCTCAATTTTCTCCAACTCAAAAGCAAAACTTTCAGTATTCATCGATATCTAGTGGAAATAACAGTGGTCAGAAGGGATACCTCACAGCCCAGCAACAACAAGTGAAATCTAAAATATCAGACATTGAACTGTTGTGATCTCCAGCCTGTAAACAATACAGAAGAAAAGACTTAAAGTGTGTGCTAAGTACATCTTGCTTTAACAGATCAGGGGCGCTTTCACAAAACCGTGTTTATAACGTACTTAAAATAGCATATTTAGATGTGTCCTTAGTGATTTCAGACAGTGTGGTTCTAAGGCTAAGTTTATACTGAACAAAAAAGAAAGGAGATTCGCAGTCATGAACAAATAGGTATTGCACCACTTCAAAAATTTTCATTACTAGAAATGATCGCACTTTCGCCTGTCCAATCATTTGTACGGATACTAATTCACTATGTTATTTTGTTCATTAACACCTCAACAGTGCTCAGTACAAGAAAGGCAATTGGTTCACTGGGCGGCCATATTTGGCGATGATTGCTAAAAATGACCCATGGAACGATGTAAAGCTATCTTGGGCCTCATTGAATTGGTCATAATTAGTAATTTAGTCTTGTTTCAATATACATACTTCGACATTGAATACACATAGGTAAATATCAAATACTTTTCGGTATTGCGTTTTCTTTCTTTCAGTATGAAAGCCACACCGAGTACACAGACAATCTGTTTAGAGATAGACCGTACTTGACCCTTGCGTGCAAACACCCGTTTGTGTATTTTGGTCGTAACCTATTCTCTTTGTGGAAGGCCTACTGCTAGACATGATGTAACTTTGACAGGTACAACGAACTCCAGTGTGGAGAAAACTAGTGACGAATGTGCTTCATAGTACTAAAAGACTTAATTAACATTTTTTACACTCTGAATATTTTACAATGCTTGTGTGCTGACAGGTGAATTTCACGTAAAGTTGCATGCCATGTTCCAATAAATAAAATAAAGTTTTATCCTCATTCTTTTGTCTGTGTTCTTCAATTTTACCTGCAGCAAATGGAAACATCATTCATGCGTTCCTCGATTAGGATTAAATAAATTGAAATTTCCCTGCAATCCGCGCAAATCATAGAAGTATGCAAACAGGTTTCTTTTGAAGTTTGGAAAAATTATTGATCCAGTTCCATACACTTCTGTGAAAAGGTATCGTTTTAAGAGGAAGAGGAATCAATGGTGCAACACAGGTACAAAAGAAAATCAACCACAATGTCACAGAATGAAACTCTTCGTTTTTCGTTTCCATAGTTTTTCACGTCAGCAAGACTTATACATAGTGGTGAACTGAATCTGAGTTAAATGAATACTTATTGCATCGTAAGAGGGAATCCAGGTACTGACCAACAAGACACCAAGGAGTGTGGTTCAAGGAGTCGGTGCTGTAATAAATGGCTGGTGAAGGTTTGCTAAAACAGACAGACAAAGCTAGGGTGAAAGTAAAATGTACAAGGTGGTATTTGGAGAAAGGACGAAAAGAGGAACAGCACATTCTAGTTTTTCACGATATGCACTTCTGTCAGATCTGGCAGATCTGTCAGATTTGCTTACGGTGAAAAATCCGCGTGTCTGAGTTGTTTTGCCGCTGTCCCCAAAGGGCACCTTGTCAGTTTTTCATCTTGCAACAACAGTTGAGTGCTACAAAGAAGGACGACTAAATAAGTAATAGTTATCTAATAACATTCAATATATTTACAGCCCGCGTACGTAGTACGAAGGGAAGGTACTGTTTTCACAGGTGTGAGTCTGTCTGTCCACGAGGGGGGGTACCCAGGGTACCCCCAGGCAGGACTGGGGTACCCCCCAGCTGAGGCAGGGTACCCCCCTGGGCATGACTGGGATCCCCCCAGCCAGGACTGGGTACCCCCTCAGCCAGGACTGGGGTACCCCCACTCCCTGGTTAGGACAAGGGTACCCCCCTGCCCCCCAGCCAGGACTGGGGTACCCCCCCCCAGTACAAGTCAGTGTACAAGTCTGGTGGGGTACCAGGGGGAGTGTACAAGTCTGGTGGGGTACCCCCCTGGTACAAGTCAGTGTACAAGTCAGGTGGGGTACCCCCCCGGTACAAGTCAGGGATAGGTCAGCTACGCGACGGGCGATATGCCTCTTGCGTTCACGCAGGAGGACTTTCTTGTTCTTATATAGTTTCAAATTACCTGTTGTCAATTAAAATTTTTAAGTACGATGTTGAGTTGTTCCCCGAAATGTTTTTCATTCATTTTGACAATTTGTAAAAATAGAATACCATTCCCAATTTTGTTCATTCCCTGTGTCAAACCTTCGAACCATCCCAAGTAAATATATTTCTGCGGACCTGTTATGGTAATCTCGCTGATACTGGCTGAAAAAGCAAAAATCAATGCGCTGGTGAAACAATGCAAGTTATTCGTCACATTGAATGCCCAATGTGGAAGCTGATCAATACTATAGATTTTAAATGGCACATAACCCAGTGCTAATAAATCACTGGCACAAGAGAGGTTCATTCTATGTGGTAATTTGAGGTCTTTAGAAACACACAAAAATTGGCTATATTTGCTACCCGTAGTCCTCTCACTGGTCCTGTCCAAAGTACTGTTCTAGGTCCTGCCTGGAAGGGTACTCCCTAGTCCTGTCACTGGTCCTGTCCAAAGTCCTCTTCTAGGTACTGCCTGGGGGGAGGGGGTATTCCCGCCAGTGATGCTACGCCGTGAGCAGTGCACCTCTTGCGGTCATGCAGGAGGACTTTCTTGTTTAAAAATGTTTTGCAGGGCATATGTGTTTTGGATTATAAATTTCATTAATTACATACGTATTTGGCAGTCACGAATCTAAACAGTTGCTGTCATAGATCTATGTGTCAGCAGCAATAATACCAAAAGTGTATTGTTCTCTTGGTGGATGAGACTTAATCAGAAGGCAAAGATGACATTGTAAAGTTACAGTATGCACAGCCATCAAACATAATAACACTACTGCTGCAGACAGAAATTATTCTGTATCTGATGAAAGATCAGCTGGAAGAAATAAAGCCAAACATAAATCTACAGTGAATAAAGACCTCATAACCATGTAATTATCTTTACTGTAATAGGTGTTATACTTGAAAGATGGCAACTGATTAGTTAAGCATCCTTGAAAGATACAAAGTAGAAGGCAGGTTACAGCTTTTAAAACAACGCAATACACAAGAGTATCTATTCTTTAGATAAGGATATTGCGTTGTCATTTTGAAAAGGACGACAAAATGGGAATTCACTTTCACTGGAACTTTTTCACACAGTTGCATTTAGAAACACATCAATGACATGGGAAGCATCCCCCCCACAGAATGCGCCATAGTACCTTTACTTACCTGAAGTTACTGTCAAAATGATTAAAATATCTGCCAGACCTTGGAAGATTATCATTTATATACTTAAAACTCCAACAATGAACTATTTTTGGTGTCATAACTTAAACAGGAATCAGATCCCAAACAACCACTGTGTTCAACCAAATTAGAAACCTACACATCTTTGTAAAATAAACATTCTTATGTTTACCCTTCATCCTTCTGTTAAAGAAAAACACAATAAGATTGTGAAATAATGATTGCAATCCATCAAATTTTAATGGTCCCTGTTGCTTCGTTCGTGTGAATTGATCTTCACAAATGAAAAAGATGATGACAAAATGTTTTTCCAAACATGCAAAATAAATTTTATGAGATATTGATTTTATCTGTCAAAAACAACACTTTCCACAATTATCACTCTACAGCAAGTATCAATTATACTGGGTATAAGCATTGTAATTTGATATATTATTTACATCTAAAATAGCATGCACAATGGCTGTCACAGAAATATTGTTGATTTATCATTCAGGCTGGTGCCCGTTCTTAATGCAAAGATTTCGGTGTACATTTTTGACTGCATCATATTTTCAAATATTAAGACAAAAATAACAGAAGCAGGTTGCCTATTGTTTTCAATTTCACTTTGGTGACTCCTTAAACCTTATGCAAGATGAGACTGAATCCACCCTTGATCAGATTGAACTGAACATTGGAAAACTCAGAAACATGGGAAAACTTAAAATTCCAGTTTGGGAGGATGGACCCTTTTGTGATAATCTTTGATCAGCTATAATGTTGTCAGCAATCTTGGATGTCAACCATAACCAAAAATCACAAATGGCAGAGAAGTGGCAGCCATTTCTATTGTATTTGGTAATAACTACCATAAAGTTGAACAAAACTTAGTTGTGTTTGGATTTTGTTCCAATTCTCTACATTGACTTTGTGAGTAATGGCAGCCACACTTGTGAATTTTTGTTAATGGCTGCCATCCAAGATGGTTGACAACATGTTGAAGTTGAAGATTGACCCAAACTTAGTGGTAATTGGTTTTTGTTGCAAGTCTTTATGTTGACTCTGTGAGTGATGGCAGCCACTTTTGTGAATTCTGGTAATGGCTGCCATCAAACATGGCTGACATGTTCTGAGAATTCATCTGGCCAAAATGGCTATAACATCTCAAAATATACCTCAAACTTCAAATTCTCCATTATAACCCACTTAATATGTGGTTGCTAGGGGTAACCACTAACAACCAAGGGTAAACAATGATGGGCCTTTGAAGTTCTAAGACTTTCATCTGACCCCAGTGAATATAACACCTTCAATATGCCTCAAACTTCAAATTTCCTTATTGTCACCCACTCAACATGTAGTTCCTAGGGGCACTCAATAACAACCAAGGACAAACAATGATGGACCATCAAAGTTCTAATACTTTTATCAAACCAAAATCACTGTAACACCTCAAGATATGCCTAAGACTTCAAATTCCTTTTACACTTAACACAAAAACAAAATATTGGAATTGAATTGATTTATTGACAAAATCAGAGTAGATAAGTACATGCATAACTTTGGCTTGAAGGATTGCTGAATCCTTGTAATTTGAAAATTGCATATGCTGCTAAAGGCCCCCTGCAATGGGGTGTCACACTTGACATACATATTATTTTGCTTTATAAAATTCCACTAACATACCCGACATTGGGTAACAATTTTTTAACAATAAATGTGGCCAGACCGCCAATTAAAATTGAACAAATTGCATATTATATAACAAATAAACAGTGCATAAATATGGGTTAAACATGCTGAACTTTTATGCAAAACACGTATGGCCATGGTAACCAATCTAATCCTATTCAACAACTTTGGCCATCGTTTTGATTAAAAATTGCGGAACAATGAATGGGTATGTTGACCCAAAAAAGAACATGTAAATAAGTTGCTGCCTGCACTGGGGAGATGTGTGAGTCTATAATTATCTTTTCTTCAAGGTCTCTGCAATGGGGCACAGAGACGATTTCCTTGTCTCAAAACGCTCAATTCTCTGATCAATGGTAGACCACAGTTTCACTTTGCCAAAACCATTGAGGTTACCAGCTTGATCATAGTAAGTTGAATCTTGTAGGATGTCCTGAAGAGACATAATATGTCTGTCTTCTTTGTTGGCGAGTTCATTCTCAAGCAGCTGGTTAAAAATGCTTCTGTCATCAGCCATCCTGGAGCGCTCATTGGGTCTGCGAAAAATCTTAACCCAAATTAGTTTAGGTTCAAAAGATATTATGGAGCCAGGTTTACGTCTTCGCAAATTATCTTTTTTAGCCTCTATAGCGCGGTCAATTTGGTTAATTACCCAGTGAATGCTGTTCTCTATCATATAGTCTTGCATGAGGCCGTTTTGTCTCAGGAAATTAATAATATCATGGTCCGGTATCAAAAGTATGATACAAGGAATTCTGAGAGCAGCATTCAATGCCTTTATGAGGCAATTGACAAAACGGGCCAGAACCTGCGTAACCAAAGTTTTCGGATTAGGAGTGAAGCAACTGACATTGAACCTCTCATACAGGAATGGTATTTGTCTCCTGGCTGCTTGTGCTTCATGTCACATGTTGGATAAGATGTGAAATACATCATGCAGAAATCTGTCTCCAATGATCCAGGCATCATGAGCAGCTTTTACATCTCCTGCAAAGAAAATTATTGTGCCACTAAATATGTGTATATTGCATTACTTTTCCATCTTCTGAGTTTTTTGATAGATTCTAAACTGACCCCTAGGTCATAGAAGAGGTCACAAGCACGTCCGGCACATAGCGAGTGTGAATCATACATAACCTCATTTAGACCTGCAAGTTTCAAAAGCTTCTTTAGTGTGAACCTGAAATGGTAAGGGGTTACCGGACTTCTGTCTCAAAACACAAAGAACTGCTCATCTTCCCTTTTCCTGCGGTAAGGCCTTGCATTAACATAATCTTTGATGATAATAAATGGACAGAAACTCATAACCTGTTGGTGGTAGCTCCAACTTTTGCCCCGTGGAGTCAAAGTTCACACTATTTATTTTGATTATTTGAGGCTTTGAATCCTTTCCATGCGTCTTCGAGGAATGCAGGACAAACATGAGCTTGTTCTTGTTGTTTCCTACCCAGACGTCCTTCGCTCTGACCACATGTTCACTGAGTGAAATTTCTCCTATTCTGAAGAGTCCAAAATAAGCTGTGACTAGCATTGTTTTGTACAGTTTGCAGAGGTACACCTGATCTGGGTAAAGGTAGGGTATTTGATTGATTAACAGTTTTAGCAAGGACTTTCTGATAGGCAATCTGACCCACACTGAATCATTTTTTAGACGGCAGGCACGTGTAAGGGTGTTGAGTAGACATGTATCTAAGTTGATTGTTTCGTTATCTTCCTGCAAAACCGATTTTATCGCTGAAATGTAACTTTTGATCGTTGAAGACTTGCGATCATTGTCAATCAAATATCCTACAAATAGTATTAATCGGTCCTCCCAAGTTTCTGGTTTTTGGTCTAACCTAATAAAAAATTGGTTAAACATTTTCCAGGTTTGGTAGTATGAATGTCTGGTTGAAGATCTATGACATTCATGCTTTAATTTTTCCACAATATTCTGAACAAATACCATGGATATGGATGAGTCTCCAGATGAAGAGCCAGCTGTGCTGCCATAGTTCTGTCTGAGTTTCTTCTTCTTGGCTGCAAGTGAAATTGAAACAAGCGCTTTATTGAATGTGATTTGACCCATTAAAAACATTCACAACCTCCTTATCATGATTATGACATCATTTTTTCACATAGATAAACATGATAATTCATGTGGGTGCTGGCTCGCCGTGCCTCCTTATGATTTATCATGATTATCATAACTATCACGAGCCTTCCAAAACTTCCTGACCGGGAGTAACTGTGGAAGAAGTTTATCAGGATAGGCTCTGGTAGTGCTTGGTGCGTGTTTCCAAAATCTCCTGAACTCCATTCTACTCAGGGCATCGGCAAGAATATTTTTCTTAGACTCGACATATTTTACAAAAATCCTCCTATTGCACTCCAGATTGTTCAAGGTCAACAATCTGATAAGTTGTAAACAGTTTGGGCAGCTGGATGCTGAATTGTTCACCATTTGTCTAACAGCTTGGTTGTCATTGAAGACAATCAGCCTGTTATTTCTCAAATCAGGGTGATCCAGACTCCATGTAATTACACAGGCCACCAAGGCATAGAGTTCCAGGAACTCAATACTAGGCCTTTCCACCTGAATAAATTCTTGTTCCCACTTCAAGAAGAGTCACCTGTCCTTGAAAATGCCCCCCATGCCTAGGTCACAGTTCAGAGAAGCATCAGTGTAAAAGTTGAGAGTCAGGGAATCTGCATAGAGGTTGATATCCAAGAAGGGCCTGCATAAAAGGCTTGGGTAGATGCCTGCCTTACTGAGAAAGGTAATCCAAACTTGGCAGTCTAGCAAAAATTCCTTGCCTAGAGTAACATGGTGGTAGGATTTCAGATCTTTCCCAGTCTTATCCTTGGTACAAAGCTTCCTATACATGCCCCTGGTGAAGGCTCTGCCAGGCACAATAGCTTTGCACAGAAAGTTCAAAACCCCAGTGAGCCTTTGTATGAATTTAATTGTGACCTTTTTCTTATTGATAGCCCAATTAAGTAGATTTAGAGCCTTCAGTTTTTTGTCCATTGGTACAGACAGTGTTAGGTTCACACCATCTAACAAAATTCCAAGAAAGATCAGAGATGGGGAGGCCCATTCTGTCTTGTCCAGGGCCACTGGACAATTGATATCTGAGCACATCTCTAGAAAGCTGCTAGTCATGTAGTTACATACCTGCTCACTGGAGGCCACAAATAAGAAATCATCTAGGTAGTTGGTGACAGTGAAGAATCTACCAGTGAGATGTTCCACAATGTGTTTCAGACAGTCAGAGAAAAGTTGGAATCTTGCACAGGAAATGCTAGCCCCAAAAGGCAAACATTTGTCCAGAAAGAACTTCCAACTACCAGTGGCTGGTTCCCTGCATTTCATGACCAAAAGAAACCTCTGCCTGGGTAAAATAGGCAAAATTCTGAAAGCTGATTTCAGGTCACTTTTTGCCAGAAAGATAGACTGTGAAATGTTGTGAATGATGTTTTCAGCAACTCCTTCTATTATGATGTTTGGATCTTCCTGTTGGTTGAGGTTTATGGTATGTAAGCATGTCCTGACTGCATAGTCCAGGTCTCTATACTTCACAGTGCAGAATTCATCTGGAGTGAAAAAATTAACACTCTTTTGTTTTTCATCTGGTCCAAAATCAAATGATAGGTGAAATATGAGTCTAGTCTGGCCACCAGCCTTAGGTACCAGGCCGATTGGAGACTGTACGAAGAAGTTGACCAGCAAGTCCTCAAGGTCATAAGGACCGGCATGTCTACCTAGTTTGGTTTCTTTCATTAATTTATCCCATATCTCCTGCTCTGATCCCACTGTAATGGGAATATTGTTACTCAAATCTCTTCTCTCAACAGGTCCCCTGTAGCCTAGGTCAAATCCATTTCGGAAGCCATCAACCAGATAACTAATTTTCATTTGGTCAAAATTAGAGATCTGTAACAAATGTTGCAATCGGTGTAACCTGATCAGAGTAACAATATTGTCCCAATTGTAGTTTCCTTCAGGGTGTCGAGAAACCACCTTTGCATTTATTTGCTTACCTACAATTAATTTATAGTCACAGTTACCCATATCTATTAATTGAATGAACGGCTTTAACCTTGCCCGGGTGCCAGTTTAACATGGTTAGCTATTCACGGAACTACTTGTGTGGTGACCGAGTTTCCACCTTCTCTGGCTTGTTCGCGTACCTGTCTGTGTTATCATGACTACTGCCCCCAGCAGATTTGCTGTGGGCAGTGCCCCAATCCCTGTCACCTAACGCCTTTCTGTATCTGATGGATCCATGCCCAAACTTGAAGCAATATGAACACCTATGCTCATACTTACAATTCGTGCCGAAATTGCATTTTCCCCTGTTGAACCTCCTACAAGGTTCACTGACCCTTGCTCTTGTATCCTGAACTTGGTTTCCGACACTATTGCCCACTATTCTGTCTTTTAGTCTTAGGGACCAAGCCTGCTGTAAAATCATGGCCCAACTACATTGTGGGTATCTGGCCATGTGTAGCCTAAACTCCCTGTCGTAGGTGTAGACATTATCCCATGTATATGCCAGAGATATAGTGTGAATAACATGATTATATTCAATCAGCTCTGCCGCACGATGAGGATTGACTTTACAATAAATATTTGAAAAGACTCTAAAGGCTTGTTCCCATCTCTGAAAGCTATTAATGGACACATAATGTGAAGGAGTGACCCAGAAAGTCTTCCCATTTTTAACTATCATCTCCAACCTGTTGTCTTCTTCAATCATTACCTTGTCTCTAGGAATCAGCTTGCTGAAATCCACGTATTCCCCCTTGCTAATTTTTTCAATAGTTCCCTGCTCCAAATGAGCTCCAACCACAATGTATCCCTCGTCAATCATAGCTGCCGGGGAGTTTGTGAAACCCCTAGACATGTTATCATTGAACATTTTATCAACTCCATGGTTCTTACCTGGGGTGGCAAAGATCCTTGCCTTTGCTGCTTCAGCTTGTCTCAACATCTCATGCATTCTTTCTTCCGGCGTTTCATTCGTCCTTGCATTACCACCTGCTCTGCTAGTTGAGGGTTGTGGTCCTTGTCTTCGCTGTCCTTCCTGCATAGATGCCCTTCTTCCTTCTGCAATTAAAACATCAATGCCTGATAAGTTGTGTCTGCCTTGACCCTCCCTAGCCAAGACATCATCTATTTTGTCACTTGAATTAAGATTCAATTCCTCTTCTGACGAAGAGCTATTACGTTTTGGTATTGCACTTTCATAAATTGTTTCTTCGGACTTAGATCCTCATATATTAACTGGCTTCATTAAATTCTTACTTGGCTTTGCGGATTGGTTGTCATTCAAGGCTGCAGCACATTGGGTTACCACCTCAGCCGATGCTTGAAGGCCATTCTGTGTCATCAAATTGTGTAACTCTTCAAGCCTTTCTTTCATTTCAGCATCTATCTGTTGAATCCTGATGGCTGCCGCCTGTTTATTCATTGGTGATTTAACATACTGCCTGGAGCTGTTTTGGTTTTCATTTTCATTGTCCTCACTTGATCTTTGACTTACTGCTACTGTATTGTCTTCATCTTCGGACATGTATTTGTCCGACCTTAGTTCGATTTCATTGTCCTCATCGGACTCGGCCACATCAGTGAAATTGTCCTCTCCGGGTGGCACCGACAGGTCTAAATCCACATCGACCTCCATTGTCACCTTCTGATTGCCTTCCACAAATTGTGCAGTGGCTTGTTCTCTACTGAATTCCCTGGTCATGGTCTCCACTGCTTCAGGCACATTATCACTGGCCAAATCCTGAACCTGTCTTCTGGTTCTCTTAGGATTTCTGCTTCGCGATGCTTGATCTGATCCGCTTTGCAGAATAGATCTAGTTGTTGCCCTGCCATTGTTTACATTGGCAACTGCATCCCGTGGTGACCCGTTTCTTGTTCACGATGCACTGCGGCTTCTCCTCCTTTTGTTCCCTGCATTTTTCACCACCTTGGTCTTCCTTGGCATTCTATCCAACTATTTGTCACTTATTATGACAAAAGTCTTAAGTCAAACGCGAAGAAAAATCGAATTTCCTAAGCGTAATTTTGGGGTACTCTGATCGTGTCAGAATCAATTCAAGTGGCCGTTGGACGCTGCACGTGCAGATGACGTAATAACAACAACTGACATCATTCCTTGCTGATCAGCCTCATGGAATGCATCTGTCTGGTTGGCCTGATAATTGCCTGCTTTGTTTGAGTGTTGAGTAAAATTCATTTAATAAATTAAATGACACTTATTAGATCTATCACACATTTTCCAGTAATGGCTGCCATCCAAGATAAAGATTGATGCACACTTAGTAGTCTTCAGTTTTTGTTCTAAGTCTTTATGTTGACTCTGTGAAAAGGGTTATTTTTGAGATTTCTGGAAATGGCTGACAAGATGATAGCTGATCAAAAATAGTCACCAGAGGTCATCTGTAACTGGATTTTTGAGTTTGCTGAGTTTTCCGATATTAGTTTCAATCTCACCTGGCATGGGTTCAATCCCACTTTGCATGAATAATGTTTTTCACCTCACATGGAGAAAATTCCCAAAATATTCGTAAAAACCAATAAGGTAACTCTCTACGAGTCATCAAACTGTGGAATCTAAAGAGAGAATTCATCGAAACTCCATTGCACTACAAGTAAAAGAGTAGCTTTAACATCTTACACATTTGAGAAATTATTGCCTTCGCAACTGTACAAAAATAACCTGAGGAACTATGGATTCCACTGTATTTCACATAATTACTTGATATGATATCTTTGCCACGACACGCCACAGTTAGACTCGACAAACATTTTTTTCAACAGGTATAAAATTAATTGGAGTTTTCAGCCGTGCGTATTCCTAACAATGTGTAAACTATTAAGCGTCACAAATAGAACCATAGTACAGTCCTATGACTAATGAATGGCATTTTCAGCAATATAAAGGCCATCAATACATGCAGACACACAATTACCTCACATTCTGCAAACGACGGATGACGTTAATAGTATCTATTGATAATTTCTTTACGTGGGGCAAATTTCCATAATGGCAATCCATCACTTGTAATGCAAGGTGTGCTCGTAAGTATTATCATTAATCACCAAATATTAACATCATATTGGGATGACAATGTTCAGTGGAAACAGTCAGGCCAATAAACACGTCATCATTTAGTCTAATAGGTGGAATTTAGGTCGCCTGTTCTCTTGCAACCAAGGCAATTCCAAGATTCCCTTCAAATTTGTTTCTTTCTTTATATTACAGACGTTTTTTATATTACAGACGTGATTCGTTAATGTTGTTTCATGCCGCACTATACCTGGAGAGTATTTACTGATTACCCTCCCATCTATGCCCCCTCCTTGGTCCCCTGTGCCCCCTCCCCCCATCTGAACCCCCTGCCCCCAAATTCCAATCTCACCCCCTATCCCCTGTCTGCCCCTACCCCGTGTGGGATGTTCATTTTGATGTTCGTTTCAATCTCACCTCGCGTGGGCTCAATCTCACCTTGCATGCTCCCCTCCATGTAAAAATAATATTTTCCACCTCACATGGAAAAATCCCCCAAATAATTATGAACCAACCAACCCCATTTCCATCCATAAGGTACCTCTACGAGTCACTAATAACAATATCTACAACAATGTCATGCTACTCATATCATGTTACCAGCAAAGGTTAAATTAATTAATAAAGGTTAAATTACAGGGGATTCAATAGGAGAAAATTGGGAGTTATGCCTGAACCAATCAATGGTCTGCCGCGCTGCAACCCTTATTCACTAGATCTGCAAAGGTGTGAAACAGGTGATTCTATTGGTCTGTTTGCACGCGATTTTGGCCTCTAAATGAAAAAATAATCTCCTAATAAACGTCAGTTTTGCTTCGAGAAGGCCAAGGAAACTTATTATTTAAAAACCAATCTCTTGAATAAAACATATGTCACCAGTATTGCTTTTTGATGTCACAGGTCTCCAGAGGGTTGTCAGAGCAATCAGGGGAAAGGTCTTGTATCCCAGTGGGTGACAGCAGTTGTTTCACTGGAATTCTCACTGGGCCATAATTTGGGTAAAGAGTAAGCGATTGACACCACTAGCCTTCAGGGGTGTATCCAGAGTGAAAGGAAATGAGCCTTGCAATACATTAAAATAGGCTCAAATGGGCTAATTAAGACCATTTACACTAATTTTACAGGAGGCAGGAGGGGTGTGGGCTCACACTCAAGTGGAACTAAGAGTGTACAGAAAACTCAGAATTGCCCAAAAAGGCTAATTTAGCATGTTTAGCATGTGTCACCTGAGAAGTTCCATTACACGGGGTTGATGTGAATAGTCTGGTGTCCAACTTGCCTCTCCTGACATCACATGATAGACCAGGTCTTTTATAGGAGGGTTGCAGCACTAGTGTATTCATACACCACACAAAATAGTTCCCTACAGAGAATTGAGATAGAGGCTACCCTCCTCTCATCCCTATGGCAGTGGAACACACAAACTGTGATTTAACTCTGTTTCCAAGTGATTTGGAGCATTTAGAGTGGTGACAGGAGGGATGTGTGTAGGAATACATCTAAATTGAACAGTGAACTCAGTCCAGATATGATATCATTGCTCTCACTTCTGATTGGTTAAAACACTTTTCCAGACATGAAATCATTGCTCTTGCTTCTGATTGGTCCAAAATAACCCTCATCTTAGACAGGAGTGGTGTGGAGGGTTGTCGTTCACATAAGACCATTACGCATCTACAGCCCTCCGCACACATCGTGACACATATGAAACTTCCCATTCTTTCATTCCGAAGCGAATACTACGGAAAACGCAATCTTCAAAATACACGTTGATATAAATTTTGTATTTTTCTATCCTTTTTCTCTTTATTAGACCTTACAGAATGTGCTAAACTCTTCCAATGCAACTGCAGGGAAATATGTTCGCTTTTACGTTGCAAGTCATAAAATGTACCAGAAAAGTAGAAAATAGAACACAATATGACTTTTGCCGCCCACACCTCATTCAAATTTGGTACTCACTAGAACAGGATCTTTACGAGATAATGTACAAAATTTCATATTTCATAACTAATATCAAGCAGAATGAATTATAACATCTTGATAGCATAATGAGGTAAAAATCTGTATGCAAAATCAATGGACTGACAAATTAAATATGATGTAAACAGTGAGTTTTGTGAATAACTGTGGGCCACAAATAGGATCATAACAACATCTTCTCGGTTAGGAATTTATGGAAGACAGCCGACGTAAATACGTTGTAAATACACAGTGGTCATGTCAACTTGACATTGGCATTGTTGGCAGATCTCGCATCAGTTCTTTTAATGGATGATAATGGATGATAAGTAGTTAGTAGACTGGGAAGAAATTTCCACCAAATTTATCAGTGAGTACAACAAATTTAACAAAGAAAATAGAAGGAAAAAAGTAGTTGTCAGAAACGCCATCTTTGTGTTGATAATAATTCAGGGAAAACTCGAATCGAATTGTTATGGAACTTGTAGCATACGGACAGTAACATCAAAGCTTAAAAACGTACTACAGCTTTATGCTATACGGAAGCATTTTTTTATTTCTTTCACAAGTGATATTCAAATCAAACACCTGACAAGGCAAACATCTTTTTGGACACCTTAATTTATAAATCATGGTTTCAGCCCAAAATTGTAGTAATTAATAGTTTTGCATTTTGATAATGAATCGTCATTATTCAGAACAATTACACCGCGAAGGAACATCGCCAATTTCGGACTAAAATGGCAATATCAGTCATTAAATGCAATGGGTTGATTTTTTCAGGGATTTAAAATCTGAAAATATTATAGACATCTTAGCATTCAATTTGAAAATTATTACATAGTTTGAAAGGTTTCTGTAGTGGGATTTTACCAGATATTTATTTAAAGTTAATTGTGCAGGGAATCACAGAAATTTTTAATTTTGTTCAACTACATATTTTTTTACTGTCAGTAATTTCTGACAACTGCACATAAACTAGTTCAGACCAGTTCAAACAGGTTTTATCAATGAGTATTTTCTGACTCTCCTAATGTTACTGTTGCAAAGCCCATTAAAGTCAGTAATTTCTGACACCATGTCAGAAGTTACTGGAGAACATTTAAGTTGTCAGAATTACTGATTGGGCATTAGTCAGAATTTTCCAAGTATGTGCTTGTTTTTGTCATTTTTAACCTACTTCTAAATTGAAAACTTGAAAATGGCCATATTACTTAGATCACAACAGTAATATACAATTTTATTGCAAGAATTACTTTTATAAGGTCACCATTGGAGGCTGCACCATTAAAAACTGAAATTCCCACAGACTTACATGGCAATCAGAAAGTCAGAAATTACTCATTTCTCCATTTTAGTTTCTCCCTGATGTTCCTTCAGGGTGAATTATGAACGATATGATGAATGTATCTCATCACTAGCTTTGATGGTAATTTGCTTCATTATGATTAGCAAGTAAACTCCATTGTGGTTTTAGTGAATGTTAGTGAGTGTTAATTGACAGGTAAATTAATTGCTCTGGTACACCCTTTTACTAATAGGCCTAACCATCATAAAAGCAAGGAATGGTAGTGATTTCGTATTGCTATTCCAGGCAATGGAAAAAAATATAATTTCACTGATATGAAAAGTAATATTTGAGCAGGTTTTCCACCAACACCTTCATTCAGAATTTTACTATATGTCACGGTTAAACGGACTCAAGGTGCGTCCCCGTAACCTTTTTGCACTTAGCCGGCCAAGCCTCTCTCTTGCAAAG
>JBCAUG010225159.1:0-34457 GCA_038406175.1 Haplosyllis leylae | reverse complement strand
AAAAGAATTCAGCTTACTACTGTAAAAGATGAAAGAATAAAGCAAAATCCCAACAGGTTTTTAGACAAAGAACAGGTTGGCAAAACACCACAAAAACGGGCACGCATTTCAGTGATGTCATCGCTTTTGCCGTACGTACATTATCGCCCATCGATGTCGGTTCTAGCTTTAGTAATAAGATAGTTTGTCAGGGATGTGAATATTTTTTTGGCTGTTAGAGATAGATGCTGAAAGCTAAGTGTATAAAAATTCTCAGTGTATAATTCACATTGTATATTCAGTTAACTATGTACAGCATGCGTAAAATAATATTTTTCAAATGTTCATGAACTGTCTGAACAATATTACTCGTCAGTTCAAAGTCAAAATAAACTACGTCCCCACACGAACCAAGCCGTGTGTCAGGAGTAGATCTACACATTGGAAGCATCTACTAATCTCGTTTGTTTTCGGTAGCGATCAACACTACTTCACACAGTTCGTTTCCATTTAAATTTCCACACTATTCCATTTTACAAAAGTCTTCATAAATGCACGCAAATTTAAAAATATAATCACAATAAATCAAAGGTTGGCTTGATTTTACTTTGTAACAAGTAACAATAACAAATTCAGAGTTTGACCCAAAACGAAATTCGTGAAAAGTCTATGAACTTAATGCTACACAAAGGAAATATGTGTATCACTTATCAACTTTGAAGCAACTTTTGAAAATAATTGCAAAGCCATAAATTTAAAAGCAACCAATTTTTTAAAAATGAAATTGAAACGTTCTTAAATCTATTTCAGCTGATGCATTCGTAAAACTGATGAAAAAACTACAGGGTGTTGTTGTTGGGTTAATAAGCATGCAGGTTGTAATAATGATAATAATAATAATTAAAATACTGATCACTGTGGCTTTAAAACGTCCTCAAAGACTTTTCACTCATTTCATTAATTACAGAACAGGGACAGAACACGGAAAGTACAGGTTTCATTGGAAGAAAAAAAACCTGGTGAATTGTACCGTTATGCAACCGCGTTTATATCACAAACAAATCTGGGTTTTGTGCAAATTGTTGAAATATTCGAACAAAAAGTTCTGCTTATTTTTTTTCTTGTTCAAATTTAACAATTTGCATGGCCAAATTGATTTTGAAAGAGCACCCAATGCTCTCTAAATCTGTCTAGGTTTCATGACAGGGAGCAAAGCAAATTTGAGATGGAAAGAAAAAGCCAGTACTTCACATGTAAAATCCACCAGGTTTTGCAGTAAACTATTGTGTGCTTGTGACATTATTTGCACCAACTTAGATCAATTTGAAATTTAAGGTAGTGGTGTGACAAAACTTCATATCAGTTACTTCATTTTGTCACACCAGTATGAATTGTGAAACCTATGCTTTGCTGTATCTTGCCGCCATTTTCTGTTTCAGTTTGACTGGGTCGTCTTCATCTTCTTCGGGTGATGCAGGTTCAACATAGTCTACAGGGACGACTTTTATGGGTGACTGTGGCTCCGCCTGGTAGGGAGGGGCACCGGACAGGTATGCTGGAGGTTTGTCTTTCCTCTTACTTTGCTGTTCATCACTGCCGTCATAGGTTGGATTGTCAAACTGGCCTGAAATAACAACAATTTCAATATAAATTATGTTAATGGTATGCAATACTGTGTTGATTTCCTGAAAATTACAAAGATTATACACAGGAAGATCAGGCAGACATTTAAAAGCAAGTTCAGATTTCATTTTTTATAGCATCTAGGCATTTGATTAAATAGTCAACTATGCAACTAGACATCTAGTCATTAGAATAAATACTGTGGTAAATTCTTTTACCACAACAAATTCCTGAAGAAGACCATCAAAACATACATGTAGAATTTTGTTGAGACCACTAAAAACCGCGGTGAACTGGTGTTTGTCCAGTCATTTAAAAGCATCGTAATTTTTTTAGCAAGGTTTACTGAATGGGAGATGCAAATCTGCCACAGAAGATTTTTTTCTCGAATAAAATTTTCCAGTAACATCATGAAGATCATGATGATAAAACTTCATTTGCTTATGTCAAAGAATGATCTGACAATTAGAAAGAAAATTTAGATTTGCACAACACCCCGATTACCAAACTCATGAAAGGACCAGATATAATTTGAGATATTATATATGATATCAACTAATGTATAGGCTTTCAAAATCCAAGAAAAAATTGTAACACGCATGTGAATGTTTGTAACAAACAGTGAAAAAAAACGAACGCTGGGACTATCACCAGCCCAAACCACACACAGGATTTTCTAATAGATTTTGTTTACCATAAGAAGAATTCTCTGGGAAGTTGGAGAAAACGTTGATCAAGTCCGCAGTGGAGTCATTGAAGCTTTCGTACAGATCATCTTAACATAAGTTATTTGTTGTGAATAAAATATGCGCAATTAAAAACATATTCATGTTTTGGACACGGCAAATTAGCAGATAAAGTTATTATTAAAGCGCTATTAGCAGCGGGTGATATCTGTGTAAAATAATTAAAAGGCTTGAAAAAGTTAGATAAAAGAGAAATTCTGCGGTAAAATGAGCATTTCAGTAAAGGGTTCCGAATGAGCCCTGTGTGCGAAACAAGTAAGATATTTAGATTCATTTTATACATAAACAATAACATTAATTGTTACCTCCTTCTCGCTTTGTAGATCTTTTGGGAAGTGGTGGTGCCATAGCTCCTTTTGAGGACGGTGGTACATCGTAGTGGTTACCCTCACCGATGTTATCATATGGATTCTCTGTATCATGAATACCTTTATTCTTTGCACCGAACACTGTAAATATTCCTAGAATAACATGGGTACATGTACCAATGATTTAGAGGCAACAATAATTATTAAAAAACTAGACTTTAAGTAACTTAAAATATTTAAATTGAATCTGAATCTTCAGAGGTTAACATAACTAGACTACACACTAAAACTACTGAAGGGTGATTGACTTCAATTATTCAAATGGTTCTCTAGTGAATGATTTGGACTTACCTTTTCCTTTTTTACTTTTCGGAACATCGTAATGGCCAGCCTGAGTTCCGACTGCCACACCGTTCGCATAAGTCTGTGTCTGAGCGCCACTGTTTGGACCGTAAAGCGGATTGTCGAAGTTCCTCATTCCTCCATTTCTCATGGCATGCTCAGTTTGAGCCTCAGCATGTTTCCTGAGAATAATGAACGAAAAAACGTCAAACGGATCAAATTTATTCGCAAAGGAAAATATAACTGATAATCATGCCGAGTAGCATATTCTCTGTTCATTTGCTGCTGAAATGTATATGAAATGTATATTTTAGAAACCAGTTCCCTAAACTCTAGTGGAGTAATCCAGAAGAATAATAATGTTAATAAATTACTTTTGTTCGTAATATTCCATAAAATTATGAGGAGAAATTGGCGTTATCATTCTTTCGCATTCAATTAATGGTGACCACTTGAAGAAATGTGAAAAAAGTTTAACAAGTAATTATTTACATTCTCTATGAACACATTTTATTTGGTTTATTTTTGCATTAAGGTGATAAAGCATGCACAGAATTGATAGTTTAAAGGTTGTACTCGTAATTGTGATTACAGTGGGATCTTAACCTTATGTGGAAGGTAAGACTCATTGTAACTTCTCCATTTCTGTTTTCTAATTGTTCTTTGTAATGCGTCAATACTCGACTCTCTATGTACTTTGTGTCAGTACTCAATACTTTTCCCTCAGTATCTCGTGCATGATAGACCTTGATAGGATCAATACGACTTAGCCTCCTTAAGTTGTGGGGAAAATGTGGGAAAAATGGAATCGATTTTTAATTTTTACAAAATTATCCAACTGACTTTATTACTATGGTGGTTGGTGACTGGAATAAGAGTTACTTAATTAATTTCATCGGAATTCTAAAGCTGACAGAAATTTTGTTAGATTTTGACTTCGCCAGCAAAAATACTTTATGGAACCATTGTTCTTGCAGTAAAAAGTGCGTACATACCTCTTTCTCTTTTGTCTCCACAACAACGCCACTAAAAGGATTATTATGAGGATTAAGAAAGCTATCACAACGATCACGATAGCCCAGATTGGAAAGCCATCCTGAAAATTGAAAATTCTTGAGTTTAGTGGTGTCATCCTTCACAGTCCAAGAAGAGCTGTAAGAGCGTTTTTGCACCATCAGTTGGGTTTTTTTTTAAATCAAGGAATTTTAGTCCAATTGAATGAGTCAGACGAATTGGACAAAGTCACTCATGCATGAATTAGGATCCACATACAGTTTCACACAAGCAAAGAAGACACTTTAGTGTAATGTTTAGCATGCCTGACTATTGTGCAAGCAACCTGGTCAAGTCTGTCCATTTTTGAGAATTTTATTTTGTTAAATTCATCTAATTAGATGAGAATTATGAAAATACTCGAATAGCACAATCTCATGTCAGACATGAGGATCCAATCAGGTCAAGTTTGTGCTGAGGAAATGTATGTAAATGAGAAAGGCAAATTCATCACCAGGATGTCCATGTAATTAAACCCCTCATTGAAATAATGAAAGGCAAAATAATTGCTATAAATAAGTCTTGTCTATTTGAAATAGACGAAGCCATATTTTGAGCACTTACAGAAGTATCCTGTACCCGTTCGACTGCTTCAGTAGGAGCTGGGTCGACAAATTTAGGATCCTCTTTGAGTGCGTTGGTGGGAGGTAACTCATATTCACAATGGTCTCCATAAAATCTGCAATAATCGTCTTGTTAATTTAGAGACTTTCCTATCTATTATTTTAGATTATTTTAACTGATGTCAACGCAAAAGAAAAAATAGAAATGTGTACTCACAAAGGTTTACATTCGCATTTGTATCCCTCCTTCAATGGATTACAGGTGGCTCCATTCTGACAAGGGAAACCTATTTAATGAAAGAAAACGTGTAGTTATCACTTATCCATCATGTTTCTTGTGGAAAAGAGATCCATAGATAAATTTATGTTCCAACAAGTTCAATTTTACTGCAAAGCATCGCAAACTCCTAATTGTTAACTAAACTGTTTTCCAGGTGCACGATTTGTGATTAGACAATGTTGTTAACGAAACAGTTTCTGTGACGTATTAACAAAATTAGACCGTGAGAAAAAAGTTCCAAAGAATGCCATTTGCAAAATTTCTTTTGAAAGGCACAAACAACAGAAAGGTGATATTCTTATCTGAAAGAAACATTGCACCAGAAAGAGAAACTACCATTGTAATCCACACCGATTCCAAGGAGAATGGCTTATAACTAAAAAACCTGCACACGACACATTCCGTGTTTCAACTAAAAGAAAACTCCTTTTCTAATAATAGTGAACACACATGGACACACACTACTTCCAGCTTACTGTCTAAACAAAGTCCATCAGCTGTCGGTGCAACAAATGTCCCATTTTCAAGACATGTCGTGTTTGCTGAGGAAAAAATCAATGCAATCGTAGGCAACTGTCATGTAGAATAATTAGTTTTTCAGTGTCTTCTTAGTCATTAATATTTACAATAATACTCTGAATAAATTGTTTGCTTCTTTGTTTTTTCTTTTTGATAAATTTTTATGTACTCGTAGATAATAAACATCAAATAGTAACGTCCAGTATTGATTGAACTAAGTTACTTGAGTGACATCTCGTATCAAGGAAAGTAGACTTTAAACCTATTGTGGGGAAAAATGATTGCTCAGAAAATACTAATGCGAGGTAAAATTGTACTCCACCTTGTTTTTCTTCCATCAGTCTTTGCCACCTTTATTACCGTTCACTGATAAAATCATTCTGGTACTTACTACCGCAAGCTCCGATTTCAAACTCGCAAATCTCTCCAGTGTAACCCTCCTTACACGTACATTGTCCAGCAATGCATTTGCCTTCATTTAGACATGTCTTGTATCGACAGATCTCCACATTACATGTGTCTCCATCCCATCCTGAGGGAAAAATCAAAAGTAAAGACTTCAAACAATTTTTTTTATCGTTGGCTAAAATGTAGAATTTCTGGCATGCTTAACCTCTTATTTAATGTGAAAAAAATTTACCAGGATTGCATTTGCATTTAGCAGCAGCCATATCACACGTTCCGTGACCAGAACATTCGCACACTGAACAATCTAAGCCGCGGAAGGGTGTGGGACAGTCACATCCTTGTAGTTCTTCAACGCAAGTCCCACCATTTTGGCATGTAAAGGCAGAAGTCTGGAATGATGAAACGTCCCAATGAAAACCCTTTTATCCCAAAAGGAATCCCAGATGACGAGTGGAAATCTTATTAGACAAAGCATAATTGCTAAATAAATTATAAGTAATCAAACTGTATACTTTACCTGACATCTAGTGTATTGACATCTGTCACCAGTGTAGAATCCTGGACATAGACACTTAAACCCAGTGTCAGTGGCTTCACAAGTACCTCCATTTTGGCAAGGTGATGGGTTGGGACATTCATTTTCAATAATGGTTTGACATCTGTGACCTAAATTGAGAAGATTACAAGAAGTTCTTTTCAATTCCTTACAGTCAAGGAAGTTCCTGTGATTAACTCCTTTTAAATTTTATTCCAAATGTTACTTCGTGTAATTTTTGTAAGGGTTAATTATATTTTATGTTATCTCATATTGTATGAGAGTGCTAATGGTTTCAGTCAGGATTCTGCTAAAGTCCAGGATCAATAGCTCCTCAAATACTCACAGAATCCTTTACAATCTCAGAAAATGCTGATTTTTCTTGCCAAAATATATTTTATCCAGTCTGTCATATTATTAGCAATTCAATAGGAATGCATCTTGACAATAAGCAAAATAGATAATGGTGTCGAACACAGTGGAAAATTGAAAATTGATATTTGGCAGGACTGGAAAAAATGGGTTGGTGAATTAATATTTGACAGAACAAAATTAACATAATTAGATACACTTCTGGCAAAATTATACCGACAATGGTTCCTTGCTGTCTCTGTACTAGATTTAAATGAGTGTGATGTGTAATAACCTTAAGGACATCATTTTAAGTACAAATGTGCCAGTCCTGTAAAACTTTGAACTCAAGAATGTTTGGCTCTTGTGAGTAGAATTCGATTGAGCGGGTAAAACCTCCTTCACGGCTAGTAATGTTTTGTCAAAATTGAGTTAAAATCACCTACCCGTTGTTCCTGGTGGGCAAATACAGTCGCAGGTCTGCAAATGAGGCTTGGGGTCGTGTGAACCACCATTTTGACAATTAAATGTTGAGCAGTGATCAAATCTCTTGACACAAGGTGGGTCACTGGCAGGGTCTATGTATCCCGCACGACAAATTTTGTCTCCTAATTTATACAAAAAAAGAAGGGATAGAGAGATTTTCGAATAAATACGTTGTGATAAAAACTTCGTTTCTTTGAAAATGCACACCAAATGAAATCTCAGATCATTTTTATTTCAAATTTGACGTAATATTGCGAAAAGGAGAATTTGGTAACTGGGACATTGTACCTAAATTCATAAAACCTTGGTTTTATAAATAAGATTAGGTCTTTATTTCATGTAGATATGTGGCAAGGATAACAGTAGTTCAGGGAATAATGACAGAATATAACACACAAAATACTTTTACAAAAATGGTATTTTTGACAATTTAGACGAACGTACCCGTCAATGGGTCACACGTGTAGAATCCGTAGTTTGGGTTGTTCTGTGCTACACAGTGTATTTCACAGTCGTAATCATAGTAATCTTGACAACAAACTGCCTTGTACTGAATGGTAAGTCTGAAATAAATGGTAACTAATCACGTTGCACCAAATAATATTAATGTGAGAGGGGTCTCCTGTTCCGTCTACACCAATAGGATGCAAAAGGCATTTATAGCTGAGTGACTCGTTCGGGATGTTAGCAATTCAGGTATCATTTTATTGAAATCCTCAAACACTAGGCTGAGAAAAATGCACTTAATACTCTGTTGCTTAGCATAAATAAGACTTGACAACATAAGAAATAAACCTGTGGCGATTTATTTTGAAAATTGTCTTTAGTTCGAATAAAAAATATTGAAAGAAGTGAGGAAATCCTTTGTAGATGTAGAGACTGTTGAACTGTTTTGGTTTGCAATAGATTCAGCTTTGAAAACTTACTTTGAAGCTGTTGTACCATATAAAGAGCCACGTGATTCCTTCTCCACCCACTCGTGTTCCACCACACTAGAATTCCACGGAAATGCCCACTTATTGCCAGTGTTGTCCAGATTGAGTCCATTAAGATTAATGACGTGCTCGTCTATGGGATCATCACCACCAGTATCTTCATCCTCTATCTTCACGTAAAGACGGGCTTTCTACAAAGAAAATACACCTTTTATCAATTGAAAATATCAATACCAAAAAGTCTCGACGTGGAAGAACAGTTAAGCACCAAACTATGTCTTACTTATAATTTATAATTCCTAAGGCAGTGGAAATTAGCATTTGAAAAAAATATACGAAATCTACCTACCGTCCATCGCCTGGTTATGAATGTGTAAGTCAAAGGATTTGATAGTCTCTGTCTCAATGCATTTTCTCCTGAAAAAATACAGAAATTGTCGCATGATGTATTGTGAGCGGGAATCCGGTCCTTGCTGGTTACGAGTCCTTCCTGGGGGGGGGTGGGGGGAGGAGGAGTGCCTCCCTTTGAACAGACACGTACGACTGAAAACATCTGCAGATCTGCAGATGCTGGCGGTAATAAATGAGAGGAAACTTTATCAAAAATTACATCTTCGTAATCATCAAATTGGCATCAATGTCCATTTCATATGTGTCTTTTGTTTGGTTGGTTGGGTGATGGACAACACTGGTACCAATCAGTAAGACGTTGATTTCAATATATTAGGCATGGAAGTGACTCATTATGCATGGCCACAGTCCAAAACCTTACTGTTTTGTGTCTATTCTAAAGGCACATGGAACTGTTGTCTCTATTACAAATACATCCAATTCATAATGACAAGTGATAAATCCATAATAGAACACCTGGTAGTGGGGTCTTTCAATATGTGTGGGAAATATAAAATATTTGTAAGAAATATAAAATATCAAAGAATGAGTCCTCATCAACGAGTCAAATAATAAGGAGACATTTTACCAAGGAAGGTAAGGCTAAAAATTGAGAAAAAAATCAAATAGGACCCAATTTTAGGATTTTAGGAGTCAGAGGTCATGACAGTACATGATACTTTCTGATGCATATCTTCCACTCCACGAGCATAAGTTAGAATTGCAACAAACCACAGGATACAGGAGATCCTGCGGAACATTTACCATCGAAGGGAGAGTTTGTCTTAAATTTAAGATCAGGCTGAGGAGCAACTGAAAAGGATTGTGTACAATGGACAGAAAGGCAACGCGGAGGTGGATCGTATTAACAGTGTCTTGATGCGCTGCAGAACAGAGCAACTGAAAACTGTATATTTCAGATCAATTTGTTACAAAAGGCAATGAAGCAAAGTTTGAAGTCACAGGAAAAAAGTTTATTTTCATCCAGCCTCTCATTAAATGCCCAAATATAAAGTAAAAGTTCTCCAAGAATCTTATAAATAATATGTAATGTTGAATGTTTCAGTGATGTAATTATTTCATGTGCGTAGCATGCCGTTGATAATACTCTTTAAGTTATCCTTGTCATTCATAAATCTAGCCTTCAGTCTTACCTGTGCCGAACACAACAGAATCCCTGTTGTGATATTCTTTCGTCCGTTGAACTCCACCACTGTAATCGCAGGAACACATACTGGTCCCTGACCAGCGATTTTCCCAGTATCCATTTTGCCTGTGAAAAGCAAAGTCAGAGATTTTCAACGTGAACTTTACCTCATTTCAACTTCAGTCACTTGGGTCAAATTGAATTGCATCAAACGTTAATCACATTAAGCGAAAGGCTTACATCAAAATCTTTTCATTAACCCAATGTGAAATCAGTAAGGATAGACGTGACTGACACATTTTGGCGGGAAACGACGAGAGAATTACATCACATAATTTGAATCGATCTCAAACGATGTTCCCATCCCTGGCTGGGGGCGGAGCGGGGGGGACCCCATCCCTGGCTGGGGGGCTGCAGGGGGTACCCCATCCCTGGCCGAGGGGGTACCCAATCCTGGCCGGGGGGACACCGGGTTATCCCCCTGTGGACTGACAAACAAACTGAAACTATTACCTTGCCCAATCCTTCGGATGCGGGCGGTAATTATCGGTGAAATTTGAAATTATATTTTAACTTTCCTAATTTGAATGTAAAAACCTCACGGTATCTTGATGTCCACACAAATGTAGAAGTAGGGGTCGCATTGTTTCCCTGCCCAAGGATAATCGCAGCGATCTCCTCTGTGGTCCTTTCCGTTACCAGACCATTTCTGCAGCGCCACTGTCAGGTTGTGACAACCCGGATGCACAAGGCAATGCAATGTTGGTACCTGGATAGCCGTTAAAAACACACAGCCTAGGAAATTGAACATGAGTACAAAAAAACTCAACAACATTCATAAAAAGTTTATGGACTATATTTGTGAAGGTATAATTTACCATCAAATTCCATCAAATAAAGATAAAAGAGCGGCCAATTTCCTTGTCGACAATTCCTAAGTTTTTCCAGATAAAATCTGGGAGTTCCATGTGTGCTATGTACAGAAATATTTTCATCATACCCAACCATCAATGCCACTGCAACGCCCATGGGCGCAATTTTTTTTATAATTTTAGTTCCGTGGGCGCTGCCAGTCCCAATTGGTATCATGGCAACAAGTGGAGGTGTTCACATGGCAGTGCCAATATTTTAACTAAATTTGCCTTTGCCGCCACTGTGTGAATGAATCTTTGAGGGCCGTTCACACAAGAGCTACCTCTTTTGATGAATCTTTAAGGCCCGTTTAAACAAGAGCTACGCCAACGACAATTTTTTTCCATTGGTTCTCAGAACTGTTTCAAACTTACCATAAGTATGACTAGAAGTACTTGAAATGACCCTTGCAAAACATTTGTAAATGCCATTATCAGCTTTTATTTCTCTCCGTAAACCACAGAAGGCACCTCACTTCAACTGGTAGATATCAAGCACAATCCAATCTCCTTAACCACTGTTGAGGTTCTGAAGGAATTTTCTGGTACCACACTGGATGTATTCCTTTCTCAATGTACAAACTGCACTGAAATGTAATTATTCTTTGCTTTTAAATGAAAATATTGAATAAGTTAAAACACATGCGTAGTCCTTTAAAACTAAATACCACCTAATGCACTTTCATTAATGAATTACTTAAAGGATTAAATTATTGAATAATAATAATTTCTTTTCATCTTCCTGGATCCGAATAAAGTTGATAAAGCTTCCTCTTTCCAGATTTAAAGGTGAATCTCTACATTAAGAAGGCCCAATAATTGTCCTCTCCTTTCATCTCAGAAAACAAGTCATATTTGATGTAAACATTACACACTGCACAAATATCAAACTGAATTCAACCAATTGTTCTCATGAAAAACATATCCAGCAAATGTGTTGTTTGTCTAAAATGCAAGCAAAATGACAAGCGTTCCCTAACCACACAAAAATGTGACTGACACTTAAACTTTGGGAAGAGTCCTGTTTTTAAATGGAAGTTGTCATGGAAATGTGATTTTCTCCATTACCTTTTTCCAAGTGTTTGGTATTTGATTACACCTACAAATTGGATCCACAACAAAAGGCATGTTTTAATTCGACGAATTGTCCATATGTTTCCATTTAATGATGGGAGTGTACCACTTTATTATTTTCATGAAATATTTCGTGGTCTGGTGACAAAAGGTTGTGCTGGCCAATCATAATAAATTGGAGAGCATTCAGTTATGTTACATTTACAGCAAAATAAAATATAAGTTCCATTTTTGGAGGTATCAGTCGCAATATGCCTCATTTTCAAAGTGAATATCTCTTGAATGATCTTTTTGTTCGCTGCATACGTAAACAAAATCATAGTTTTCGGACAAGCAGACACAGTCTGAAAGTAGCCCTTATTAATGTCTCGAGAAACAAATTGTTTCCCATGTAGCACCGAATTCTGTATTTGCTTATTGTTTGTTTGGTTGTCTTTTGATTACTGTCCTCTCACGTTCAGATTGTCGATGGTTCACACCAATTGGTCGTCTACTATTTCGACCTAGATTTACCGAGCCTTTTGTTAAATTTCCCATGAAGTAGATCGTATGTCACAATTCGACTTAAAATTACTAACTACTGACTCATACACAGGTTGAGTTTATTCTTAGTTGCTTAATTACTGGAGCGCTTAATATTGTGGTGGTGTCTGTTAAGCCCTAAATTTCATTTTTATCTAAAATGTTGCAATGTAATTTTTCATAAAGAAATACACTTTTTAAGAAAGTTTCTATTGCTATTTTTAGTAAGAACGCAGGTTAGGGAGATATAAATTGTCAAATTCACGGGAACTTCACTGAAAATGTTTTTCAATGAAGTAAGAATGTTTCAACTGAAAGCAGACAATAAGTTCTTGTGTGAAATAATAATGAAAATTCTGAAGATCAAAAATTAATAACACAATTTCCAAGGTGCTCGTGAATCATCTCTAACTTAAAACCTGTGAAGTGGTTACTCTAGTGGTCCTACTTTCAACATCCCTTTCAGGGTAAAGTTAACCACCAACATATCAAATAAACCTTGCAAAATAGTTCCCTGGAGTCCTAAGGGGCTCTCATACACACTAATGATGTTTAGCACAGTCCTTTGCAAAAAGAGTTACTTTGAATGGCCTACTTTGAAAGAAACCATTTTCAACTTACTGGGACTCCATCCTACACTTCTGACCAAGGGGGTCTGAGTAGGAATATCACTCATACTCTGGTACTCAACCTGCATGGCAATTGGTCAGATAAGATCATGCACTAATTATGTTATTACAGGGGGCTGATTGGCCCATCAGAGGTGGGGTATATGTGCATGTGACAAGGGAGAGTCAATTGGATAATGAATTCAATCCTGAGGGACCAAATGTATGATATGTGAATGATGTACAGGGCCTGTTCCAGGGGGATTCTTCACAAGGGGTTGTAATGAGTGGTCATATATCTCATATATCTATGCACTGCTGGCCATGATATTGGCAGACTCTTACATACCCTTCACACAAAGTAAAAGTTAAAAATATCAAGAAGTGAACAATTTTACTTTGGTGACTCATTGTCTTTTAAGATTGGTTCATGTAAGGTGAAATTGAACCTTTGTGAGGTCAAATAAAACCACACATCAGAAAACTTAAAATTCCAGCTTGGGTGGATGGGGTGGCCATCTAGATCTAACTAGAACCAGATCAAGATAGAGATATATCCTGATCCAGATAGCTCTAGATCTAGATTGATCTATATGGCTGCCAGAATCAAACTGGAATTTTGAGTTTTTCTATGTTTTCTGATGTTTGTCTCAATCTGATCTTGTGTGGATTCAATCTCACCTCACACAAACCAATCTCATGTGAAAGAGTATTTTTTACCTCCTATGGGAAAAATTCCCAAATTTTCGGGTAAAAATTCATCCATAAACTAATAAGGTAACCCTCTACGAGTCACTAATAAATTTCCTAAAATTTCACTAAAATCATATGTAATGAACAAATTTCTTCAGTTTATCTGAAATGAAAATAGAGAAAGCAAAACAAATATTTAGAACACGTCTGTGTGATAAAAATTCCAAAACTGTACAGTTTTTAAAGTTTAATTAAGTTCATTTTCTATGCCGAAACAACGCCATTAGATATATCATTCTGCTAATATTTTCTAATGTATGGAACCATTGAGCAGAAATAAATAAGCAAGGATGATGATTTTTTTCTACAGAAATGCAAGGACCCATTCACTCGTTTATTTGACAAGATAGGAGCTCCCACTAAAATGTTTTCATATTTGAGTGAAAAGCGTTGTTCAAAGGGACATGAAATTTAAAATGGAAGTGAAAAGTTCATGAGTGTGTCCTGAAACAAACTGAGAATTAGGAGATGAGCCTTGGAATAACAACTCTAAATATCGACAAATCCAAAACAATCTTATCTGAACTCAATTTTTCAATTAGTTTCCATTTTAAGATCTTTTCTTATCGTCTAGTAGAAAATTTGATTTTTTAAACAAACGATACGAATTAAAATAATTTAAACAGTTTTGTGACAAGAAACTTATTGGTTTTCAATGAAAATCGTCTTTTATCCTAAATTTATGCCTCCTGTGGAACTACCTGGTTTTAAAATTGACAAGTCTTTATCATTGAAATTACATCCTGTTACTATCGTAGCCTACCACTGTTTTGTCGCTATTAAGCTTATATCTTACGATTCAGCATGTGAATGGGACATGCATGAAGGGTACCTGTGGGATGATGGTATGACTGTGAGTCACCCTTGTTTAAATAAAATTATCAAGTATAAAAATCTATTTGGAAAAATTAATGAAGGATAAAACTTAGATTAACAAGAAAGAGCTCCAAGGCCGTATCCACTAGAGCACACGCATACACGCAGGACTGGACACTTAGTCATCTGGACATGATGGATGCTCTCCGTACCCCTTCAAGAGACACCCACGAAAGGACAAACTACACAAGCATCAACAGGAATGCCGGGAATATCAAATGTCATCAGATAAATTAAAATCTATTTAACATTTAGCGTATATTTATGTTGTAATGACTGTAAAAATTTCAAAAACATGCAACGAGTGAAATTTTCCATCAAGGGTTTATTGAATTATTTATTGGCTGAATCCAATACTGTTTTCGCCCGTGATACAAATTCTTTTGTCTTCAACTATTTAATTAAAGTTTACTTTCTATTCAAACGTCAAATGATAATGATTATTTTAGTAAAATTTTGGAACATTATTGCATTTCTGAAACAAACCCAAGAAATGGCAGTGAGGGGACTATTCAGACCGAGTGCCAGTGTTGCCGCTTGGAACGAGACGGGACACTCACGTATTCAGCATAGTCTCCGCTTGAGTATGACTATAAGGTTAAAGTTTTGTTTTATTGGTGGGGTGGGGGGATTCTGTGGGGACTTCAGAAGTACAAGTGAAAGTTTCAAAGTTTGGTTTTATTTGGAGGGTTCTCTTGGGACTTCAGAATTACAGGTCTAAGTTTCGAACTTTGAGTTTTATTGGGAGGAAACATCTGATGACAATTTGAAAATCCTCAGGAAACCCTCACCCCAATCAAACCAAACTTTGAAACGTTGACTTGTACTACTGAAGTCCTCAAAGAACCCCCCCCCCCCCATGCAGAAACATCTCGTGGAGCTCATATATGGAAGATTTTGACAACTTTTCATCCCCCAGTGACGATTTTATCCCACACCTGAACCAGCGTTTGCCTCACAGTAGTCTCCTCGCGGAGACCCACTTGAATTTTTACTTTAGCATTGCCACATGAGTAGCAAAAATGATTGATGTGAATGGTGCAACTGAAATCAATGTATGATTCCAAGTATCAATACAAGTGATAACGTTAGCCACAATGCTGACGCTCGGTGTGAATACAGCTCAAGGTAGTTCTTTACAACATACAGTTGGCTAATTTAGTAACATTGGTTTGGAGAAAATAATGTTTAAGATATCTGTGAAAAAATCTCAAATTTGGTATGGTGAAACTTCTTAATAGTTTTCACAATGTTGTAGATGTTAAAAACTTAGGGCCCATTCACACTGTGCGTTTTTTGTGATTGCGACTGCGATTCCTCTTATTGTAAAAAATGGGTTGTACAGGATTGAATGGAAGTGTTCACAATAAGCAACTGGGAAAACATCAATTCCTATGTAGCCCATTAACTAATCACAGTCAGAAATCGCACAGTGTAAACGGACCCTTAGTGGTAGAGATTACATTTTTGAATAAATCAACATCATTCCAATTTAATTTAGATTTGAATTAAAATGTAAGTCTAATTTTCTCCCCTTAAATAATTCATGGTCCACTGACCATCGAAGTGCATTGCAATTGACCACAGTTGCAGCAATGGTCATTGAGACATGACTGCTTACATTTTGCCACTGAATATATGGCTGGCTCACTGATGTAATAAAGAACTACAGCTGTACCTTAAAACGGGTTTGTCAATAAATTATTACAGAAACACGCATACAAATCAAGATGCCTCATTAACTTCACTTCCAAATAAATACTGCAGCCAAAAATAAGAAAAAAAAAAGCAAAAATTCCACTGCGAAAAAATATTTCCACTCCACGATTCAAACAGTTCAATCCGTCAGCACATTTAATTCAGAATTTGTCTATGATAATCTGGAGAAAGTTACCATTTTTGCAATTTACAAATAAATGGTACAGTTCCTACGGTTTTGACAGTGCTTTGAAATCTTATTGAAGAATTTTGTGACTTTACCAAATTGATCACATTCATGTCCAACATGTTTAATTAATCCACTCACAAATTTAAGCTAAGCAAATCACAAGTGACCTATTTTGAACATGACAACAAAAACATCTCCGCAAACATGTGTCAGTTGGAATCCGCCCTGCATTAGACATGACAGTTTGACTTGATAAAGTTGTTACCATACCTTTGATCTTGTGTTTAATATATCCAAATAATTCCTGGTATCCTGTCGAGTTCTAACTTCAGACGTGCAATTGAGATGGTCATTGGTTAAGGCGCCATATTGTGGTTGAAAGGGGCAGCTATTGCATTGTACTAGTATATCCTGTACGGGAGTTCACTGTGACTCACTTAATGTTATATATATAACGGCCACGCATGGTTGAACTTCACGCATACACAGATAAAGAACAAAATTTCGATAATATGGCTGACGTGCACGATTCACCTAAACTGTAAACAGTTAGCCAGCTGTGGCTGCGTGGTAGTGTGCTCTTTCAGAATCCACAAACATGTAAATCTATTGAAATTCAAGGTAACAGCATGACTGTGAAAGCCAATACCGGACTAATAAATAAATTAAATAAGCAAACCAAACCTACATAAATTTATGTAAGCTGAAAATTTTGAAGAAAAGTCTGGCGCAGACTTTTCCCCAAACATAATACCGCTTCAACTACTTTTGATATCAAAAATATCACTTTTGATATTTTTAACTCTTTGTGAAAATATCATATTAGTCTCATAGAAAAATAATATAACAGATCTTGGTACAACTTTGCAAAAATATCATGTGTAAGCCTCCTTGGAAAAGCAAAAACTGATATATTTCTCGGGTATGACCTCTTTGCTTTACCTTGATGTCCAGTTTTGTAATATTGTTCCAATATTTGCCATTTATTGACGATCAACTCTATTGATATTTGCTTTTTGAACTATTGCAGACTCAAGTTAAGGGTGTGTCAGTGAATCTAAGAAAAGTTTTTTGTAATGAATTTAAAAATTCCATTGAAAAAATACAAAAGTACGTCAAGCCTCTGATTGCTTCTTTTTTTTAAAAAAAAAATAACCCAGCAGTATTATAAGAAAAGCAAGAACAACAGCTGCATATCGACTACAGTCCTATGATCAACAAAAATCAATTGCAAAGAAGAATTCCATGATGGCAAGTGAAGGATAAATAATGAATTACTTACCGATTTGAGGAGAACTACACGTGTACAACATGTAAATGAACAAGAAAGATGTTCAGAATTTCTGATCGAATAAATGACCACAGTCAATCACAAATTGGCTACTGAGAATGTATATTTGACAGTTTAAAATGCAAGAGCTTCCAGGAGCAAGAACCAAGTCAGGCTCTGAACCCCAACCGATATTGGCTCATTTTGCTCACACTATTCCATTTTGCTATGTCGACATAATCTTGAACATTTTTCCTGCCAACCCCTCTTTTCACCAAATCCTGGATCTGCTCGTGGACTTCATGTAACATGCAGAACTACTTGCTGCTTTTGAATTCCCAAAAGCTTGCCCGCGAACAAATTCATCCCATTCAGATAACTTGAATTTGTCACAATTAACCTGAATTGCTTTTATTATTTTTGATGCGCAAAATCTAGTCGAGCTGTGACATAACTGTTTTCTTAGTTCGGTCTATTTATTCCCTAATAAATCTACTTCGGATTTACCTGACTATACACGTTTTATCAATGACATCACAATAGTAAATATGAATATTGCTGTAGGCAAACTTCCTAAATTGTTGGATATGTTTTACAGCTGTGATATATTTATTTTTAATATGACATCAATTTGTTTTATTAATCCAAAATCCAAGATTGTGTGTCTGCTACATCAAATTACGGATTTTGCTGGACTAATTTTGACTGAAAAATTAACTCAAAGTTCAAAAATAATTTTTATTCTTGCAGAAAAAATTACAGAAAATATAGGCATCAGTAATAAATATGTAGTCAGTCCATCTGAAAATTTTTCCCCAAACGAGCTTAAAGATGATAAAAAATTTCAGTCTCACAACGCCAGTGATGGAAACAGAGATTTCTACGACTTCAAAGTTCATCACATTTATTGAGACTGCCTGAAATATATTTACATACGTGGCTAATCCCCAAGGTTTAGTCTTGTTGCACTATATCAAATCAATGTTGTATATGGGGTCACCATTTTGACAGGTGTGCAGTGTCGCCAGAAATGTTTGTTTGGCTGCACTTGATTAATCCAGTCACGGTTGATTGGACTGGGGGCTGGGGGACACGCATGCTTGTTAAATCTTATGAATAACTTAGAATTAAAGTAATATACTTCACTGGAATTACCCAGAATGACGTCACATTTCTGTAACACCTTGTAGGAGGATATATCCATTCTGACTATTTTCGGTGGTGTCAATCAATTCTGACTTGGTTTTACAATGGTGGTCTATGAGAAAAAGATATTTGGAAGCATGGGGTAAAATTGAGGACACTTGTCAAGAAAATGATATTGCAGAAATATATTGGATATAATGGATATAATAATTGCATAATGGATAGATCTGAACTACGTTTTAGTTTTCACAATACATTTGGGATAACTCAGATATTCACAGATTTGATCACAAATAGCATGTGTTTTTTATCATTTTCAACATTTTTGTTTACTTCCTGTGGGTAATCTGTCAATATCTGAGTAGTCTCAAGATATACTATAAAAACTAAAACATAGTTTGGATCTATCCATTATGAATTACATTTCTGCAATATCATTTTGTAGGCAAATGGCCTCAATTTGCCCCGCCTTTCCAAATCCCTTTTTGCCATTCACCACCATTGTTAAACATAGCCAGAATTGATTGACACCATCGAAAACAGTCCGAAATGGATGCTCTTCCTACAGGGTGTGTAAGGTTTTCCTTTACTTCACCGAGAATTTCGAAAAAAAAATATGCAGCAATAAAATTATAAAAGAACTTTTACATCTTTGGAGATTTAGTGAATAGGGTTGAAGTGGGGAGAACACTGACGTACTTAATATTCTTTCTTTTCCCCAATCGCTCATGAACAATAAAAACACCTTTGATTACGTCGTGTAATAAATTTGACGCACAAAATCTGGGATCGAATTTTAAAGTTTCTAATAAGAATACATACGGAATAAAAAATGAACATTTTCTTCTCAGAATATAAATAGAAATTAATATATATAACAAACTAAGTTACTTGGAACGAGTGTCAATGACTCGCCGAATATAGCTGTGTACACATATTCACATGTAAATATAAAATATCTGGTGAGGCAAACTTTAGTAACATATTAAATCATTTCCCAGTTTTTTCTTCCTTCGGTGACTGTTGAATTGGAATTCCATTTGTTGCATCTTCTGTCCCACTTCAGTATTCAACCTGTTGATAAATGAACGTGAAATAACCCCTTAATTGTACTCATATATGTATTTTGAACTTATAGACTGTTACATTCCATCGCACAGAATTGATTACAATTATTTTTATTGCGAACTGTACCTGGACCCGTATGCCCCAGCATTGGTATTTGGCACGTTTTCTGAATACATTACATAGTCTTCTGGAACTTCTTTGGCAGTTTTCGGTCGTCCCTGCATCAAGCCAGTTTTGGAGTAAATGTTAAAGATTAGGCCTTATTCACACTGAATACCTGCGTCTACGATTGCGTATATAGTACTTTGATCTCTTGCTGCTTTGTATCATTGTTGAACCGATATAAATCGATTTGTGAAATGGTAAATGCTGACTCGTGTGGAGAATCAAACTCAGTGGTGGATGATGGGAGTGGGAGAGGTCATGCTTTCATGAAGTTCATGATTTTAAACTCCCTCCTACTTAAACAGTTTAATTACGTGCAAAAAATGAAAAATTGTGCCAGACAGCAATTACATTTTTGTGGCTAGTAAAAATTCATTATGTAACGTCGCCATGAATATTAATGAAATAACTGATAATCTATTGATTTAATACTTGTTGATATTGACAAGTATTTTGTGAATCACGTCATAGAGGTACTTAAAACTGCCATCATTTAGGTAGCAAAGTGTCATTGGTATGTAAACATCAGTTTTAACATGCAGATAGAGCTTGATACATGAAAGTCAAGTGTTAACACTATCAATCTCTTCTCTTGCATTTTTAGGAGGAAAACTTTGTGATTGTATAGATACAGCAAAATGCTGTTCAAGTATTATCAATTTGCTTATCATCAAAGGCCATTATAAATTGGTTTTCTTGATTCAACTATCACATTGTTCATTGGAGAAAATATGTAAATAATAATGCATCTACCTTTGGATCAAATTCTGTAAGAAATCCCCAATTTTCTTTCCTGAAAAGTAAAGTGACGTTGATAAATGAACAATTTAATGCGTTGCTAATCTAATATTATCCAGGCACGGTCCAAATTAAAGATAATTGATACTCTGGCCAGCGTAATACCAGAAAAATCAATTGTGCAAAGACAGATTTCAAAGAATTCACTCACTTGAATCACTCTGCCAGAAATTATCAGTTGAGATGGGAATACATCTTGGTAATACAACACGAAGGGCACCCAAGATTGATTTAAATGTACGCTTTGTGCAAGAGAAACACTAATCTATTAGTAGATGTCCTTTGTTGATTTCACTTTTGGCAGTGCCAAACCTTTTTTGGCTATCCACATGCAACGAATCAGTACCAAGCGATATTCAAGACCTTTGCTTCCACAGTTACATTAAAGTGCACTTATAGGACTGTTTACATGCAACTATGACAACTACGTCACATTTGCTTTCAATATAACCAGAAATTAGTGATCAGATCTGTCAAATGTCAAACCTCGGAATTGATCGATCTTTTTTACATTACAAGTTGCTTTGGTAATACATACATTGATCATGGGATAATTATTATTCTTCACAGTTTTGTGTTCTAAGGCTCTGAACATTCCCCATCTACATGTGAACTACAACGACTTTGGAACTTTGTATCTCGTTGCATGACATGACTCTGACATGACAAAATAAAATATTACATATTTCCCTTCAAAAAGTTTCGCTTTTATATGTCTGGAGGGTATGGGGGTTTGCAAGTAAAAAAAAATTCCAATTTTTTATTGATATTTGATTTCTGTACCCTCGTTTCAACAAGCTTTGAAGATTAAATTCTGAGATTCAAGATACTGAATTGTCCCGTTCACTTTAAATTGTAAACTGCGAAGAGTCTCTCTAATTGATAGACTGACTGTTCAAAAATAAACCTTTTTGAATCATACCACGCTCTAACACCTCTCTCTTCAGTAGCCACGGACTGTTTCCATATTTCATCTTGTGTCACAGTATCACCCAGAAGCTCATCTTTTTTATTTCCTGATGTCTGTTGCGCAGACGCCTGTTCAGCTCGTCTCTTTGTTTCGGCAGGTATGCAAGACTGATGATATTCGCTGCAAAAATACAAAGATAAATTGCAAAAAAGTCCCCAAATTCCTCTAAAATGCAAATGGCTTAATTTAATCTGAATACAATTATATTGCGATATTTAAAATAACTAATTTTAAGCTAACATTAAGTATTCCATGAATCAAAACTAGAATATTGGACTGAACCTTTCATTATTTATGGCTATTAAATTAAAATATGCCACGAAAATGGTTTCTAAGTAGCATACTATTTTACACCAACCATCAACTGTGCATAAAACTTTCCCACTGGTATCAGTTTGTAGGGGTTTTAGCGATATGGATGGTGGGGCTCACGGGTTCCTCAATGTTGGTCCTTGTTGGCGACTGCGACTGGAACATTTTGACAGGAAAATGACCCTAATCATACTAGCTATTCCTATTAACTGTCTGTTCTCACAGCTTAGTGCCTCTGTAGGGTAAACAAATAGGTTGGACCCTATAGAAATGCTTTATTCCAGATACACCTTTTTTCATAACCAATTCTGTCCGTGGGAGAACTTTAAAAAGATGACGTCCGTTTATTGGCATTAGATCTATACCTTGGAGAGCTATTCACACCAATTGCAATCTAATTTGATGAATTTTTGTGCTGGACCAGAAAGTCACAAATTTGATGAAAAGAAATGGTACGGTTTGATTAGAAGTGTGGCACAGGAAAAATAACATTTGGCTTTTGTGCTTCAGATTTTACATTTACCTCGTCCTATCCTCAAGTGTAAAGCTGGCTAAGATTTTACGCTTATGCATTACGTTTTTACGTGCTTTACCTACCGCCCCCTCAGAAAACGTAGAGTGGATTTGGCTTTTTGTGCTCTACATCTTACACTTTTCCTATTGATCCCCATAAAGAGCAAAAAGCTCAGATTTGACCCCAAAAAAGCCATTCTTTATTCACAACCACCATCAAGAAAAGCCATTTGTCCAACTTAAAAATTTTCATGTCTATCTGTGTCCTTGTGAAATAGATTATATTTCTGTCTGACCTCATAGTAGATCTACATATTAGACTAGATTGAGCTATTCATCTGATCATTGCATTTTAACACAAAGAATTAGATCTATGTCTCTACCTTGCTGCAGTCCTTGGCCTATGTAACGGCAGTCTGTAACCTGCTGACGTATTCCTTTGTTTTACACTGAAGGTTTCTGACATGTTTTGCTTTTATGTGACAAACATAAAGATCTAGATCTATATCCAAATTAATTTAGTCAATGAAGCAAAGTTTCCTTTTTGTCCAAATATTTCAGGTTTATGAATATTTTAATGCTGTAGATTAGGACGTGTTTTCAGATTAGGTCGATGGCTTTCTCTGGCATTCCACCTGAATTCTGCACTATTCTAGTGTTATGGATTATTTATTGTCACATACATTTGGTTAGAATAGGATCCAAAAGTATCTGTGACAAATATCCGGTCTTCACAAAAGAGATAATCCCAGAATTGTTAATTCCAATCGACTCCTTTGTCGCCACAACCTTGTTAGGGATCAAGGTTTTGAATTGGTCTATTCTTTCTCGTAGATTTGCGTGTGCCAAATGGTGACTTGTTTGACGTTTATTTGGGGCACATACAGGAGCTATTGAAAGCACTTAACTGGTGAGATAGATCAATCATTTATCAAACCATTTTTAAAAGATTTATATATCATGCAAAGATCTACCAGATCTACTTCCAAAAGATAACATTAAATATGTAGATCTAACGTTAAGCTCTCAAAACCGAAGTGATGAAAAACAATCTATGACGTCATAATTCTATTTCTTTAATGTCACACAATTATGACGCAACACTAATATTGTTGTCAAGTTTGATCTTGTTTGTTAACAGATCTCGTGTCTTGTATAAAAGCTTTGAATATGACGGTCGTAGATCTACTTTAAAAAAATCAATCATTGCTAGGAACTCTTTATTTTCTATCGAATGGAATTCAATGAGACTATGACGTCCTCATGAAAACACGGACAATCTAACGACTCAACATCAGATCTAAACAAGTCCACATGCGCAAAATGAATACGTCACACTTGACGACAACTGTTGCCAAGACGTTGGCTGCTTCGTTGCTGGTTCGTTTAGGGTTAGCTACATAATCTATTCTTGAAGAACGTAAGGGTTTTTTAGAGTGGAAGAAATCAGGATTTTATGTTGATACAACTAGACCCAAATTTTACAATAAAGCTGCCAAAATCTTGGAATACCACCTTATTGTTTTCAACTTAGTAGTGACGTTATGACAATAGATTTATTTGCTTGCAGACATCTTGACATAGAATATGCGTATGTGATGAAATTTAGTAAGCAAACTATCTGTGTTCTCAAAGAAAAAAGTGGCCTGGTACTAGCCTGAGGTGGTTTAGGTATTGTTGGGCTACCAAACACAAGACAAAATGTCCAAAAGAAAGTGTCCTGAACAAGCTAAAAGACTAGCAAATCATGAGAATATAAAGTTTCAAAACTGACCTATTTTATTACACATTTCTTTTACCCTGTCAGGAGGTGTGGAGGCAATAGCCCCATAGACCAAAACCATGCAACTACTGATGCTGTGGTATCTGGAACCTATGTTGAGTAAAGGCCTGCTTCTAGTAAAAATCTGATTAATTTTACCAATGTCATAATGTTCAAATCACCCACAGATACCCCCTAATATCAATAAATTGTGTACAATTTTGAAATGCATTGAGGTCTACGAGGAGTCTTGCACCTCAGTCAAGTGAAGCTCTCAAATGCAATTAAATTCTGGGCCATGTCGCAGATCAGAACTGGGTACCATTTATTAATTGGCATATTTTGGACCCTGTGGAGTCAAACTTTTAACATTTTGCCACATTGAAATATATTTAGGACCATTTTCATGGATGATGAGTCATCAGACTTTAAATTTGGAAGAAATGGTCATTCCACTACCCCCACCCCCTTGACCCTCACCACCAAAAAATCTCAAATGCCCAGACTGGCAATAGAAATTGAAAATTGGCAGAGAGTAGACACGTGTAATACTCAAATACCAATAACTTACAGTTTATTGAAATTGAAAATTGGCAGATAATGTCAATACCTTCATACCCCTAGACCCATAGACCCCCACACCCTACACCCATTGGACGTCTTACATCCCTACACCCCCACCCTTACCCCCATGGCAGAGTTTTGCTTTTAGTTTGGTCACTATTCTATGGACTAGACCACCTAGTCCATTCTATAGACAAAAAAAATCCATATGAGCTAGCAAGTGAAATTCTCTCCCACCTTGATATTTGTAAAATGTTACAATATATATTTTTGCAGAGAAATGCGTTGCTAGGTCTACTTAATTTGTGTTCCAAGATATAATTTCTTAAAACTACCATGGTAAAACGTTCTCAGAAATATCTTTGAACCTTGAACTTCTTGAACTTTATCTTTGGCCGGATCATTTCACGCTTTGGTACGTAATCTCGTTGGAGATTTTCTTTGACCCGACGATTAGTACCTCAAATTATTGCGGTCAAATCGATCAAATCGAATTAATTGTCCATTGAATAGAAATTGATAAGACTATGAGGTCCTGCCTATGAAATAGTGACCAAGCTGTACACAAAACCCTGCCAGGAGTGTAGGATCTATGGGTGTCAGGAGTGGGAGTGTCAGGAGTGGTATGGGGGTGTCAAGGGGTAAGGGTTGTGAGTTGACTAGATCTATTTCTACTGGTTTTAGATTTTGGTGAATCATTATCTGTAAAAATGGTTCTAAATATATTTTAATGTGGAAAATGTCAAAATGTGAACTCCATAAAGCCCAAAATCTGCTGAAGGGTCTTCTATGGGTGATTTGATCAGATTTTTGCTGAAACCTTTCTCGATTTAGGGCCTGCGAAGCATTGGTAGGTGTATTATGTGGGACCATGGGGCCTTATCACCATAAAAATATATTTCATAATGACTTGAATCCGAGAGAAAATATAAATTCCGTAAATTTCAGTATTCAATGGTAAAGAATACAAAATGTCACTATCAGTGTAAGGATTAATCGTATGATTATAATTATTCAAGAATAAGAAACCCCTTCAAAGCAACAAAACAGCCAAAGTCTTGACAGCAGCTATATCAAATGGAATGTTAGTACTATCTTATTATTTTTAACTTAATGGTGCCATTATGACACTAATTGCTTGCAAACTCCTGGACAACTTGACAAGGCACCCTCAGAATTTAGCATGTCTGTATGTGATGTGTTTTAAGGTAGTTCTTTACAATGTTGATGTTACAGCCATGTGTTCAGGGCCAAAATGTAAACAGCCAAGCTTCATTGACCATTAGCTGCATGTTCAACAGTGGTCAATTACAATGCATTCTGATGGTCAGTGGACCATGATCCTTTTTGGGAGACAAAATAAAACTTACAACAATTTCATCATAATCTTAATTTAAAAATAAAAAGATATTGAGTAACTCAACTGTTTTTATCTAATGCCACAAGTTTTTAACATCTGCAACATTGTGTGAAGTCTTAAGAAGTTTCACCAGGCCAAATTTGAGAAACCTACAGATTACCATTGATTTCAATGGGAAATTTGGTCATCTTTGTAGTGTGATTAATTAATAATTGGCTGGTAAATGTTGCTGAAACCTTCAGAGATACCTTAAAATATTATGTTCTTCAAACGACTGTCAATAATTTTGCATAGTGTATTTTGTGAAGAAGTACCTAAAGTAGCAAAGAACCATCTGAGTTTTCAAAGGGAAAACAGCCTGATGCCAGCCTGAGATGGTTTGTTGTATCAAAAATAACAAAAATTTCTCAAAGAAAGTGTCCTGAATGTTCAGTTATCATCATTAAGCTCTACAATCAAGCAAATTGTGAGAATATAAAATTCAAAAACTGACCCATTTTCTGTTCTTCGCCATTAAAAGGGTTTTACAAGATTTTTGAAACCCCGTAAAAAATCTTGTAAAATCCATAATAGTTCTAGGAGTCTAATAGCGAGAGAGGGATTTTGAAAATGGCACACTGGCGGCAAGAAACCCTCACAGAATTCAATGCAATCGACAGGTAAAACGTATTAGTTTAAATAAATATATTTGACACTCTGCACGAAGAGCACTTGTGTAATTCTGCCTTTTTTGTTTTGGGAAAATACCACTAAATTCTGACTGAAGCTTACAATTATCATCTCTCAATTTAATTTTTCAAGTGTACAAAAAAAAAAAACCGAAATATTTACAAGCAATGTTTGTACATGTACAACTTACTAACTCTTTAACTTACTAATATATCCATACAACATTACTTACCTTTTGTTGTAATAGGAAAACATTAAACTTTTATTTGCCATATTTTTTTCCTAGGTAAATACCGCGCTCAAAATGTTCAAACTGGCGACTGAATATACTCCCTACTGATTAAAATTCAAATGATAAATTCCAGAATCATAACTCCACAGACATATATGTAATAATATTAATCCGTTTTAGACAGTGCAACTGTTCGCAGGTATAATGGATGTCTTACACAAAGTTAGTTTAGTAACTAAGGAAATTGTTGGTAGGCGGTATTCTCCGGTTCCACCAATATTGGGAATCTCGTTTGCTGAATTGAGGAAAAGCAAAATCGATACAGCTTATGTATCTGTGCAAGAGGATCATGATCAAAAGAAGTCAACCCGACGTGACAAAACTTAAAACGATTGAGCGAGCTAATTTCAAACTGACTGAGGGTCACAATTAACTTAAATAACTCCATATTTTCTTCGAAATAAAGGAAACTATTATTAGTCTATCTGAAGCAATCGATGGTTAAAATTTATCTCTGGTCGCTTCCTTTCTAAAAATACTCATTTACAAATAGCAATAAAGTGATAAATGGATCCGTTATGAAGATGGAATTGTGGTGATAGTTTGTAAATACTGAAGAAAAATATGTGTACGTGTGTACTTCTGATTTACCAAATATACTAACATTTTACGGAATCATGAATTTTGTAGAGATTTCTTATTTACGACTCAAAGACAGACACTAAGGTATTTTTGGTGGCTCGTTAGAGTCACCTTAGTTGTTGAGTCGGGGGGTCAACGACGCAACGTCATCTTTTATATTTCAAAAGTGATTTCACTTCGTCTTTCGACTGCAACTTGCCGAACAGATTAACTTGCAAGCTTAACTTGAACTGAACAAAGCTTTAATTCTTACTCTTTGGCAATTTTTACCTATTCATCAACAGAATTAATTACACAGAAAATTACAACAGCAAACTTTGTGTCTTAAATTAGTTGAAGTAGGTGGGATCAGAGAACCATTCCTAACAAGATTTACCATCAACCTTTGATAAAACTGTCTATGTAACAAACGACGCATGCCAAGTTGCTATTGTCATGAAATATAGCATGAGACACATGCTTCAGATATACGTAATTCAACATTGCTTTTTGTCCATTTGGGGAAAAAAATCTGTGATTTGCATGGGTCTGCAATGCGTGCAAAAAATTGCGAATCGTTTGATAATGAATTGATTGTTCTAAACACAATTCATACCTGAAAAGTTTAACCGATGCCAAGTATCCCTGTTCCCGGTTAAGAGACATCTCTAACTTTCAGTTATGGGTTTCCAAATGAAACCGTTATCGACAACATCGTTGTGTTACAACTTCGTTGCGAAGCATGATCAATAAACTGAGTGTTTACTCCCCATATAGTGTCATTTTCCACAATCTATCGGCAGCTTAATTTGAAATCTCAACTGTAGGGTTGGACATTTTAAAGTATTTTGTGTGCCAATGTTGTTTCAATGCTTCACACCCTGAAGGAACAGCAAAAATTTCGGACTAAAATGGAGATATCACTAATTTCTGACAAAGGCTTTACAATGTAAGTCTATGGGAATTTCAGTTTTTGAATGGTGCAGCCTCCACTGGTGACCTTACAAAACTAATTCTTGCAATAAAAATTGTATATTTGTGTTGTGCACCAAATGACGTAGCCATATTTGAAGTTTTCAATTTAGAAGTAGGTTTAAAATGACAAAAACAAGCACATGCTTGGAAAATTCTGACTAATGCCCAATCAGTTATTCTGACAACTAAATTTTCTTCAGTGATGTCTGACAATGTGTCAGAAATTATTGACTTCAATACACTTTGGAATAATAACAGTAGGAGAGTCAGAAATTAGTGATTGATAAAACCTGTTTGAACTGGTTTGAACCAGTTTTTGTGCAGTTGTCAGAAATTACTGATCAGTACAAAAAAGATGTATTAAGACAAAATGTTAATTTTCTTTGATTCCTTGTACAATTAAGTTTTGATAGTAGTAGGCCAAAAATAACACTAGACAAACCTCTCAAACTATTAATAACTTTCAAAGTGGATGCTCAGATGTCTGTGATATTTGCAGATTTTTCAAGGGAAAAATGCTTGAAAAAATTCACCCATTGACTTTAATAGGTCAGAAATTACTGATATTTTCGTTTTAGTCCGAAATTTTTGCTGTTCCTTCAGGTTGCTGGTATTCTTCCGCGGCGGTGCCTGATTTTTACTAAATTTTACAGTGGCGGATCCAGGATTTATCCCACATCAACCCATGATAGGGGTTCTAGCTCAACATTTTTGGAAAATTTCCCAGAAAAATCCATGAAAAATGGTTGGCAGGGGAGTTGAGAGTACCCCATTGGATTCGCCTATGTTCTGTTGAGTTTTTCACGATAGGTAAGATTATCTGACAGATCTTTGCACCGGGAAGAGCAAGAAAAAAATCATCAAAAATTGCCCCCAGTGGGGTTTGAAACCAGGACCTCCGGATCCTGAGACCTGTGCTCTACCCCTGAGCTAAGTCAACATTCAGCTACCAGCCTGAATCTTCATGGCCTTTATTGATTCTAGAAATTAACAAAGTCCAACATGTGAAGTGGTGAATGAAACAAAGCTCACTTCAGAAATCTCATGCGTAACAGATTCCTCCCTAGCTCAGGGGTACAGCAATAATGAATCTTCAATGTTCTGAAGTTTTTGCATCCAACATGGAGTAAAACACCTTAACATATGGCTGAATCATTGAATTCCTTAATATCACCCCTTAATTTACTGGTTGCTAGGAGCAACAATTGGTAACCAAGTATGACTAATGATGACTTCAATATCCTGAAGTTATTCCCACCAACAATGAGTAAAATACCTTGACCCTTCATGTGCCAACCAGGACTATTGTCAATCTGAGAATTTTTTTCGCAACACCAGATGGTGTACTACTTTTCTGGCTTCTAACACCAGTTGACAAAAGTTGCTCATGGTTGTACAGACCGGTGCTTCACTCTATATCTAGAGTCACTTTGCGTGATCATGGCAAATTATTCACAGAACACAATATTTTTAAGTAGACTTCAACAATGTATGCTTCACTTTTACCAAAGTAGGTGTGGCACATCTATGTGTGTGTGGTACAGGTATGTGTGCAAGTCTAGATCTAGATCTAGATCTAAGCCATGACTAGATCTAGATCTGGATCTGACTTTTTCTAACCCTAGATTTCCACTCTGTGACACCACTGAATTATCCCATTGGCTGCCAGCCATTTAAGTTTTTCTGTAATTGTCATTGAATTTAATGAATTTAAAATTTGGTGATGTCACTGAAAGAAGGCCACCTACATTTGGTGACTGTCACTATGTAAAGAAGTTGACATTTAGTCTTGATTATTGCTTACTTTCTATTTTTTTGCTACTTTTTGGCACATTAGTAAATACAGCTTTTCATTTGTAAATATATGTCATAATTTTAGTCTATTTGTAGAGAATACGTTGCATTTTTATTTTACGGTGACCTGCTTATGTCACACACACATCACTATGAATCCAATTCAAGGAATTCATTGAATTGGATGAAAAACTTGATTATCTTACATAATAAAGGTGTTCAATGTCGTAACCTATTGTATTGTTGCTCTGGATAGAACAATACTTTATTCTGTGGTAACAATTAACTGACAATTTCCCATTGTCAACAGACTTTCCTTTAATGCCACTGTCAGTCATTGTCTTGCCTAAAAAGCATATTAATATACAATATGTGGTAATTACACCACTGACAGGTGGTGAAGGTGGTGCCACCTTGGGGCTTCCCTCTGGGACAGCACCCGCACCATCCCCACCAGCTCCGTTGCTATCACCACACTGGTCCAGAACTCCGCTTTTAGTACTACTCCTACACAAATTTAAAAATGAAAGTTATACATTTCGTTACAAAAAGCGCCATTCAATATCAATATCATTCAATGTCACACATGTCTGATTGATACAACACGTATTGATCCTGGCTGTCCTTCACTATTCGTGTTTTTCCTGTTTTGGTTTTGAAATTAGGTGAATTCATCTCTAAGTTGAATTAGACAAGTGGTTCATGGATAGTTGAATCTATTATCTATGAATAGTAATTTGTCCACACATAAGGTATTTAGCTATCTACGGATAGTGCAAATTCATTTTTCATTATCCATATATAATGCTACATTATCCATGAATAGTAAACTGCTCCATGGATAATGCAAATGAAGAGTTCACGTATCCATGAATAGTCAATTTTAGTATCCATGTGCAATTAGATGAATTAGTCTAATTCATCTAATTCAGCAAGATCCAATATAGGAAAGACAGGAACGTTTGGAGGATAATTGCAAGTGTGTGGTCAGATTTGACCCAAGGTAAAAAAATCAGTTTGCCCGTCTTCCCTGAATAGACAAAGTTGCCAATTTTGGCATTTTTGTGGAACGTCCAATGACAATAGTTCAGAGCGAAGTCATTTTCGAAGCAAATACACATTTCTTACAATTCTCACAGTTACTTGAACTAATTGAGGTGATTGATTTCTCTAACATTCTCGAGTTTAAGGAATACAAGAACGACAATTTGCCAACTTAGTGTATTACAGGAAAACTCGAACACAACAGTTCCAGTTTCTTTCCAAATTGCTATGACCTTTCAAGACGATATTTTTATTTTAGGCACAAATTTTCCGTTTTGAATACAAATTTGACAGATTTATGAAGAAAATAATTTCACATCTGTAGAGTGCCATTCATTCTATTTTTTCCGTGTTTGGTTTGTTAAATTTGTCAAATTATTTTAAATATAGGTCTTCTTTTTTAACTAATACGGTTATGAATTATGTACCTGTGCCAATTTGGAAATATATACCTGTGCACAAAATTTCAATATACCAGTACTAATTACTACCTACCTGTATGACATGTTTAAAAATACTGGTAGCAAAATAATTAATCAAATTCAGCAAATTTAGCATGCAATTTTAAAACGGAAAAACTCAATTGTGTACAAAGTTGGCAATGTTGACGTTTTTGTGTTTGCCTTAATTTGAAAATATGATAGATAGAGAAATTCATCACATCAGATGAAATTCAAAACACCATTACAAATGTAAAATCACTTTGAAACTCATTAGGTTCTTAACAGAGACAGTGTTGAATGGAATAACACATGAACATTTTTTCCTGTTTTGAATTTGAAAAATCATCTAATTCAACTAATTAGATAATAGAAAATAATATCATATTAAGAAGACTTTTGCAAGGCTAGAATCTGAATCACTGATAAACAGTCAGGCATACTGACCATTTCACAAAAGAGTCAACTGCAAGAGACACAGAAAAGCTTACAATAAACTTCAGTTGTGCCTGATTTGTTCCAGTTGAATTCATCTAATTTGTCCAATTGAATAAATCTTATGCAAAATATGGAAAACATGATTGATTTGGAGAGAATCATGTTACTGACCCGTTGGCAGTATGGCTCTAAATCTATAACAATAATAACCACAAACAGTAATATTCCTTTTTTAAAATTTCAAACAAAGTCTATCAAGAGGTAAATAATACAAACAGAGCTTGTTGCATACCACCTGCTCAAATATACAAGCCAGACTCTATTTATCCTGAGATTGCGATAATTTTATTGAACATTTGAGTTTTTCACGATAGGCAGTTCTGTCAGATTATCTGACAGATCTTTGCGCAAAAAAAAAAATTGTCAAAAAATTGCCCCCGGTGGGATTTGAAACCAGGACCTCCAGATCCTGAGACAAATGCTCTACCCCTGAGCTAGGGAGGAATCTATTGGGCAGGAGATTTCTGAAGTGAGCTTTGTTTCATGCACCACTTCACAAATTGGACTTTGTTCATTTCTAGAATCAATAGAGCATGACTATATAAAGGTCGTAATGGTTTACACAGACAACCAAATAGTGACTTAGCTCAGGGGTAGAGCATTGGTCTCAGCATCCGGAGGTCCTAGTTTCAACCCCACTGGGGGCAATTTTTGACGAATTTTTTTTGCTCTTCCCTGCGCAAAGACCTGTCAGATAATCTGACGGAAACGCCTATCGTGAAAAACTCAATTGATTGATTACATAGCGCGTGGTACAAACACAAGAATTACAACTAGAAAAGGGTTAACCGTCTCATTTTCAAACTCAATCTTTTTATATCTGTTGAAATTGTTGAAATTGATGCGAGTGTTAAATGTGATATTATTTTGTGAAAATTGGCGTAATTATCAAGTAATTGTTCTATTTAGCCTTTTCAATCTATTCGGCCAGAGGGACCGTTTTGTATGGGAGCAGCAGTTTTCACTGGCAAATTGGAAACGGAATATTTAATTTTCTCTAAAATAGGAGGCTTTTATCCGGCCATCATGATTAAAACGAAAGGAAATTCATTATCTGACAGTAATAACAATTCTCCACTACTCTCAGAATATTGTTACATCGTTTTTAATAAACATATCTGCTAATTACATAAAAAGTAATGAAGAGCGGTAGAGGTGATTTACTCCCGCGTTAAAACCAACCTAAGAACTAATAAGTAGCTTAGCTTTAATCCGTACCAGGTATTAACCAGCGATGCAAACTACCTGGTTGACGTATACAAAGGCAGCGTAATGTATGGAGAGTGGTGTTTCGTGTTCTTCAAATTCGACAGCTGTTCTTATTGATAACAGTTTGACCGAGTGTTTACAAAAAAGGCGTCAACTAATTTATTAGCATATGAACTGAATGTCAATTTGTACGAAGGCCACATTTTAATCTCTCAGCTTTTTCGAAAGAAAGTTTTTGAAAATTTAATCTCAACCTTTCCTGGCTTTACCTGAGATAATAAAAGCCATCACACACTACACAATGACGTCATAAAACACTGGCGTTTGGATACGTGATTGGTGGAATTGATTTTGTTTCTCTGGCTAAAGAAAATAATTATTTAGTTACATGTATTTAGACAAAGGATGGAAACATGACCACTGAACGTTTTTTTTTATTCGTGTGGACATTTCATTTTTTGTCATCAAGCGTGAAGAGTTACATTGGTAACCAGGCAACTCCTTTGCTTGTTGTCAGGAATTAATTGCTGCAGCACCCGTTCCTAAAAAATATTTACCATTTTGACGACAAAATGTGATCTGATGACATAAAATTGTCGTCAAGTGCGAAAGGTCTCCAGTAAAGAATCATTGTGTGTACCTTTACTTAATTTCCTAAGAGAGTAAACCATAGCCAAGATAAACAAAGGGAGAAGATATTCAAGTTACAGGAAATGTGTTGCCAGTGTCAGCTGGGGTCATGCACTGTCT
>JBCAUG010225048.1:0-18891 GCA_038406175.1 Haplosyllis leylae | reverse complement strand
TCAACAAATATTCTAGCCTTTGTCCTTGCTTAAGCGCAGGTAACGGCTAGCACAGGTAAGAGAGGCAAATATAACAGAAAGCATGTTACTAAATATTTTGTTGTTTGTGTCATTTGTTGTTTCTATCGTTTCCTGAACACAAAAAGTTTTTCAATACTTGTGCAGGTACAAAGACTTGAACAAGGATCCTAATGGAGCTAATGAGAATAAGATCGTAAGAATGTACTAAATGTGGTTACCATGTGACAGTTATTGAACAACCTTTATAGTTTTTTGTTATTATCTCTGCAGGTACAAAGACTTGAACATGGATCCAAATGGAGATAGTAAGACTCTTAAACCTGTTGTTTCTCAGTGTAAAAGTAAGGTACCTTACTTGGTAAACTTTACCAATGTGGCAGTTTCTAAATGACAACGACAAACAATGGAATCAGAATTTGTACAAATAGAAATTGATATGTAAAACTACTCAGTTGTGTGGGTACTTTCGCAATTGTAATAATAACACGAAAAAGAAGAGAATTCATTTATTACTTTCAGATATTGTTGAGCGGCACGAGCTCCAGTCCGTTAACCCAAATACGATGACCAAGTATTTAAAAAAAAAAATTTCTGTAAACCCAATCAAACAGTCCAGACTCAGCAAACAAGCTTGGTTGTTTCCTGGTCGATCAAAGGATAGCATGTTTCAAGAGATACAGAAAAGGTGCAACAAGACATTTATGGATATTCTACTTTACAAAGCGCGCCCATATCCAGATGGCGCAACTAAATGCTTTGTCCCGTTAACAGAAATATTTTCAACAAAAAAAGAAAAGAAAAGCAAAGCAGTTGAGAAGGATGATTGAATATAATCTGAAATATCCTAGAGCTTTTCCAGAATTTCTTTCCAATACACCAGAGCAAAATGTATTGCAATCCGTGACCAATGTATTTTTAATTCATTCAGAGTACAAAGACTAACGCAACTACCTGAGATACTGATAACCAAAAGTGATTTTCAAGTAAGTCCAATCATATCTAGACGTGCTTTTGACCACTTTTGACGCATCCAAAACAGCCCCAATTGCAACTGGTTCGACAGGCAAAGTAATCAACGACAATTCATCTAAAAATTTGAGACGAAGCATTAAAAGAGCTGTAATAGGGAAAATCAGTATTTCGAGTACAATCCAGAGCAAAATTTGGTGTCAGATTTTGAGCGGAGCGACTTATCTTGTGTCTGCCTGAGCGTTAGTACGGTTGTTTGCTTGCTTGTGGCCACTTACAAACTTTTAAAAATGTCATCAGATTTCAAAAATTCTAAAACCAAAATGCGTTTCAGGATGTCACCAGTTTTGGTTTTCACTGCCAAAAGTTACCTTAGCTCAATACCAGTCACAAATGAGCTTTTACCTGATTAGCAAGGGGAGCAAGAGTCATTTAATCTCAGGGAGTGACAGCAGTTGTTCATGGGTGTTAGTTCGTGCACTGGACCTAGAGGAAGGGAAGAGTTGCAGGGTGTACTACTGGGTGGGGAGTTGGGGTTGTGGGAAGTTCACTAGAACTCCAGTACCTTTGCAGTTAAGCAACAGCTTTGCAAGTCAGTGTCTCCACAGAAACGCCTGCACTGTGAAGAATATAAACACTCAGCTTAGGTACAGTCTTTATTAGTTACTCCTTAGACTAGTTGACATGTGTGACACTGGGGAGTTGACACCAATGCTCCAAATGCATAACCATGCAGTGAGGAGTTTGAAAGTCAATTGGATCACAGTCTGTAGACAACACATGTAGACACATCTTTGGATAGTTCAAATACACAGACATGGGTTTACATGAAGAATACAGGAGAAATACATCTACTTGAAGATACATATACAGCTAAGAAGAATATAGCTAAGAAACTCTGGAAAACAAGAACATTCAGAAGCACAAGTATTCAAATGCATTACATTAGGAAATTCAGTTCAACTCCTCACATTTACTTGCACAATCATTACAGAGTTCTTAGAAATACATTTAAGTAACAGGTTGTGACTGAGGAGTTAGCCCAGCTCTGCCCACTCCTCAGTATCTGAAAGTACTGCCAAAACATCTAAAAGTGGCACAAATAACCTAAACCATGCAATTTAGCAGATCATTAGTGAGGAGGTGGCTCAACTCCTCAAAGATACCTGAGAAGTTCCTGCTGTTGCCTTTTGGCACTTAACAGTCTGGTGGCTTTTCCAGAGGTCCTACTTTCATAGGGCATGCCTCCCTTATATACTCAATGCCTAGTCACCAGAATATCAGTGCTACTGCTAAAAATAGTCCCAATAAGGCAGTGGAAACTTAGGAAAGGATTGCCGCTATTTAGCACATTTTGTGGTTAAACTAGGTACTGTAACACACTACCTCAGTCTACCACTAGTCCCATCTCGATTGAACCAGTAGTTACTGCTGTGAGAGGAGAGTATGAATACACACTGACATGTCATGCTATGATTGGTTGACAGGATCATGCGATAAGTCAATCATTGTCTAAATTGCATGTAACCACATTGAATAATTTTTGAGTAGAAGACAAATATCTCGATAAATTGTTAATGAATTTATTTCAAGATGTTGCAATGTGATTAAAAACTGTAAATTTTATCCGAAGGACTAAATTTATTTCATATGCATAGAACAGTGCTCATTTTTGCAAAATTCGCAATGATGACATTTGATTTAGAAATACACATTTCTTACTTGGCAAAAAAAGAAAGCTACGCTGAGTATTAGTAAATGAATACAAAGTACTGAACACCACAAGAATGACGATGTCAAAAGAGTTCACGTCCATTGGACGAATTTTCATCGTCACCAGTAAAGCTGCCTTCCCTCAGTTTATTTAGTGGTTCTCGGTTTGTCTTATCATGTGCCAGTCAAGCAAATACCCTTGTGGAAAAGGACAACGAGGTTACTTTCATACGTTATGTGGTAGATTTCATCTGACAGGTGAATGTGTGGGCTTCTTGTCCTTTTGATTTCCGTGGAGGTGACCTTCGCAATTCATTGCCCGTTTTGGTTCGAGTTCTGTGAGTGCCAATCTCCATAATGTATCTTTGGTGCCCAAAGGGTATTAGTGCGAAAACGTTGCATCGTACTGAATCAAATAAGAGTTATTGCAATCCTTTCTTGTCATCGTAAGTGATGAGCCAATCTGTTCAACACCCACACAACTTCTGTCAGGTTAATGACCAAGTGAAGTAAATTTGCAATGTTGACTATCGTCTTCTCCTTTCATATGAGATGTTTTTGAGTAAGACACAAATCTGCGATCGTCAAACAGTAAAGGAAGTAAGAAATAAATCTTATCAACAGCAAACACAACCGTACCGTTTCCTTAAATAGAAATCAGTTTCATGATTATTATGGAAATTGTCTTTTATAGATCTAACAAATTTGTTTGAAGCGTTAGTTTTACGGTCTCTTGCAAAGAGTTCTGATTTGTTCTAACTGAATAATGTAACAGAAACAATGACCTTTACCGTTTTTGATTTTAATGTATCGTGTAGACTATCAACATGTAAAACATCTTGCTGTGATGGTTTGGGCTACACACGAATTGTCCTAGAATCAAAAGCCAGCAAGATTCCACAAGATCATTTTGAAGATCGAGGTGTTATGTTATATTACCATATTACTTGTGTTAGACCAAATAAGCAAACATGGCGCTGTTAACAGCTTCATATTGCTTCATAATGCTGTTTCCTCTACGAGTTCTATTCCTTGATATTATCTCTCAATCTTCAAAAGAAATATGTAAACTGTACTGATAAATATAAATGGGCTGAAGATCAGGGAGATAAATAGAGAAGACACATAAAAGAGACATGTCTCGAAATTCTTTTGTGCTGTACCCTCGTTGTCTTAGACAGAGAAAACCAGCTTAATAGTTACAGTTCTTGGTACAAACAACTTCCAACAATAAAGGTATGCCAGATTTATATTTTAAAATTTGTACTTCAATAATTTACTGATGTTCTTGTGACATCTTCTGTTACCATGAATCACGCAAAAAAAAACAGGGAACAATACAGACACAGTCCTCATTTCAACACATAGAAATTTACAGAATGAAAAGGGAAGAACGAATCCAGACGGCCTATTGTTACATTGTACTGAGTCCTTCCTCCGGGTTGTTTTAGTAAATATTCGCAATTGGAATGTCAAGACCCAATAGGAACCCAGGTGAATGAACAGCCCTCATGACTTTTTCAAAGGAAATCGGTAAAGCGAGATTAAGCTTCTAATGATGCCATCCAACAAGTAACCTAATCCTGGCCTTGGAACACAGAGCAACAAGACTTATTGCCATGTGTCTGTACCTAGACATACAATCGTAATGATAATGAAAGGTAACAGTATCAGAATAATGGAGACAACTTCCTGTGAGGCCTTTGGCATAGACTTTGGTTTTTATGTAGAGCGCAATGTGGCGGAAATACATAAAAAAGAGTGATCTTAGAATATTCGCCGTCACAGAATACATTTGGAACATTACAGAAATTGGCGCAAAAACAATGAAGTTTGTGTAGCTGTTTAAACGGCAATGTTGCATGCATACCACAAGTTGGCACAACTTGCTTCCTGGATTTTCCAAGAAGATACTTCTCACTGGAAATCTGAAACCCTTAAAACGGAACTTAGTTTTGAAGATGAAATTTCATGTTATTGAAAGATAGCTTTCGGAGAAAAAAAGAAAACAACTATTTTTCAAAATGTAAAATGGGATGCCTTTTTGCAACAGTAAAAGTGGAACCTTTACCCGACAATTTGACAGTTTTGGAAACGCCGAAAACTCCACCAGAAACGGATTCCAGACTTCCTCTAAATGTGCGACAAGTTTTTAGACTCCAGAAAAACTGGAAAGGGATAAGAAGGAAGTTGGAGACAAGTGGGATAGAAATGTTTGTAAGGTTAGTACCACAACAGTGTTTATCAATTTCTGTTATTCGAACATTAGCAAAAAGAAGAAGGACAACAATTGGTTTGTAACTAGATGGCTAACATTTTTTTGTTGTGGACAAATGTGGATACACCTTTATTTAAAAATGGGGTTTTTCAGCACATCAGATATGCTTGACATTAATGTTTTATTTTGTATGGCTAAGCGGCATCCACTTTCCTGTTACACTTTTCGTTACCGTTTTCGTATTTCTGTCTTTTCGACTTTCTCAGTGGATGTACTAATTGTCTGGCATCAATCCAGTCCAGTTGGGTTTATCTTTGTAATTACACGAAAGTGCCTTTGTTGAATCAACTTTTCCTTTTAATATTCGGTACCACCGTACATAACAAGAGGTCGCTGGCCAAAGGATAACATTAGTACTGAGCATTCCTTTTAAGTAATTAAGGCATGACGTCTTTAAATGCAATGGGGAGTTTCACGCAATTAATTGATTAATGATACCACTGATGCTTCGAAACCAAAACACAACTTGATTAAGTTGTCAATCCAACAATGTGATCTGGTGTGAACAAGACAACAAGAAAGTCCTGTGTGAAAACACAAGAGGCGTACCGCCCACGGTGTAACCTTCCCTGGGGGAGAATGGATAGTAGTACCCCTCTCTTGGGGTATCCCCCTGAAAGGGACCTGGCACCAGTGACTGGGATACCTCCCCCCCCCCCGCCCTTGAACAGACACACGCCTGCGAAAACATTACCTTCCACACCCTTTGGATGCGGGCGGTAATAACGATGGAGCGAGGATTGACATAACAGAGAAGAGTTTATAGTGGGCAGTAGATCAAACATATTTATACTCACTCATGTGCAGTTGTTATTGGTTTGATTGCAAGCAAGTCGAATTCGTCGTAACACATCTATAGTACTTGCACAGAGGATCACTAATTCAGGGAATAGCCGAATTGTTATTTCTTCAAATACCGGCTGACATGAAATGGACGTTAATTCCAGAATGATGTTTGAAAAAAAAAAGACTTTTCGGAACTTACACAAACCGCAGATATATACACAACTGCGATGGGTATCTAAAGCAGTTACAACAGACCCTAACCATTGCACTCAACTATTAGTCTGCATTAAAATGCAAAATGTTAGGCTTTTAAGCCTTTGACCAAAAAAAGTTATTCCATTTAGAATGGGGCTAGATGTCAGTAAAGTTCCTGGTTGCATTTGCAAATCATATTTCAACGCTCGAGTACAAGAGGAAGTTGTAACAATCGTTCCTAAACCAAAAACATTGTCACAAGGAGAGCACAGGCTTCTGCTCAACCAATTTACTAACTGAAAGTGTCGAGGAACGGCAGCCGCAAATAAGCAAAGGCTATTGGAATCGAAATGTTTGTCAGGTACGTTGCACACATTTTTGAGTGGTATAGACGTTTAACAAACGGTCTTCTGAAAGAAGAAGCAATTTCTTCCCACTGTGTTGTCAATTTTATTGTGATACATTCCCGCGACCGTTCGTACTCCAGTTTTATTGATATAAAACAGACATAATACCTCCTCATTTGCGACTTCAGCCGACTTTAAATGTTTCCTTTTGAAATGTTACCATTTTAAGAATTTGCGTCAGGGGCTTCTATCAAAATATCAATTCCTACGAACACAAACAACGGGGTGAAGAAAATAGAACATTCATTATTTCATTACTAAACCTAGCGCTAACGATTATCTGATATCTTATTTTGACTACAGCATTTTGACGGTTAAATAAGACAACAGAATATTTGAGTAGTAACTACAAGGAAATTTGCCAGGGGATAATCCCTTTCACAGGTGTTGCGCAGTTAAAGCATTAAATCCGCAAACCACTGCTGGGAATTTATACTGTAATGAACTGTCTGGAACTTTGCAAGCCAGGTGAATACCAATTGTGTAAGGAGGTTGAAAAGTAATGAATAAAACGTTGACACTTTCTAGATGTTCCTATTCTAGATGTGCCTTTTACACTAGCCAGACCTGAGTTTTAAGTTATTTTTATAAACAGTTATTTTCCATCACAAATAAAAGAAGACTGCATTAAAAACTAAGTTTATTCTTGCATTGAAATTAATTTTAATTTGACGAATAAATTTGCCACTTAAGGTGAAACGTTCCACGTACACATACTGGAGTATTTCACACTCATTTTTGTGCTCATGCTACATTGATCAAGGACGGGTCTAAAGCATTAGGTACTGAAACCTTCACACAAGTTATTTTGTGGCTGAGTAGTTTGACGGCTATCTCGATAATGAAGAAATCAAACTTGTCAAAGAAACTTCAACGGTGACTTACAGTTCTTCACTTTACGTTTCCTTCTTAACACACAATTTTTAATCCAAGCAATAATAAACTCTAATGAGTTCTTCTTAAAATATTATGGGGAAGGAACCTCTAGTGAAACAGTCACGGTCAAAACAAATTACGTTTCACCACTAACCACATGGAAAAGGTGATAATAAGACACTTTCCGTGAAAATTGTGGAATGAGTATCATGGCTCCCACCTAAAAGAACATTTTTCGATCCAATCATCCCTGCCTGACTGAAAATCTCCTCATTTTTCCCTAACTGAAAAAGTCTTCTACTTTTTTTTAGTTTTTCCAGTAATGGGGATACAAAATCCTTTTGAGAACTCTAATGTATGTGGGTCACAAAATCCTTTTGAGATCCCTCTCAGTCTTGTTTCCTTTGAGTATAAAGTCATCGAATATAGAGTTGTTTTCCGACTCTGTAAAGCACATCCTCAACAATACTTTTATCAAACGATATGAAAATAAAGATGAGCTGACGTCTTAAGTTTTAAGCAGAGATGTGCATTAAAGATAGTTCTGTTTCTTCACGGTTAAGTACAATGGAAGCTAGGCTGCAGATGCTTTCAAAATATTGTGCTCTTTCATTCAAACCTGGAGAGTACTAATGTAACGTCAAGGCTACCTTTCCATAGTTATACAATGAGAGGAGCAAGAGATTAAACTAATCATGACACTATCCAATGCATCACCTTGTGATTCCAGCTTTGTATAACAGGCGTAACATTGCATTAGGCGCTACTGCAAGATGAGTCTAATTTGAAGTGGATCCGACCTAATGATGGTACAAATGGAATGCCAGTCACGACGCGAATATTTCACGCAACCATTTAGTCACCAGACCCTTATTCTGTGTAATAATAACAAGTCAAGAGCTTTTTTCTTTTGTACAGCTGCAGGCATCAATTTTCGTAGGAAAACCTGCAACAAAGGTAGTTTGGATACAAAGGATCTTACACAAGGAATGGTGACAAAATGTTGCTTTCTTTTGAATCAAATGGATGTGATCTAAAGGCATGGATAACTAAATGATACATTATAAAATAATATTCAAGTGGAAGGAATAAAAAGGAAAATGGGATGTCTTCAAGCTAAAACTAAGGTGGAGCCTTTGTCACAAACGGTCATACCTCTTCCGACACCGCAAGCTCCATCAGAAACTGATCCCAGACTACCTCTCAACGCGCGTCAAGTTTTCAGACTTAAGAAAAACTGGAAAGGCATAAAAAGAAAACTGGAGGTAACTGGTGTGGAAATGTTTACGAGGTTTGTGTCTGGGTGTTTTTATCTACTTTACCTTTTTCTTGGAACATTGCTAAGTTACAATGTTTCACTGTTTCATGGTACAAAATGACTTGGATGGGTCAGACCTGTTTATGTCCTAGAGCAAGCTTATCATCACTACTTTTATCTCATGTTAATTACAAGTTTTAAATCACATGAGCATAACCGGACAGGTGACGTCTTATTGACCAGAATTCGGTGACAAAACAGACCAAAATCTGAAATTTTAGATGCACAGATTTTTAATTTTTTATTTCATCTGGATTTTATACTTTCCCATTTTGGTGCTTGTGAAGGCCCAAAGTGGTAGTAGGGAAATATAAACAATAACCCAATAGTAAACAAATCAGTGATACGTTACATTCCGGCTCGAGAAGGAAGTTGTATCTGCCCAACCCGCAATCATGCATTTGGAGTATTTGCTATTTTCAACCGTTTAATCATTGATATTACAAGAAAATCCGCCTGCACACTGCGAGAACAAACTTTGGAAAAAAACCCAACCTTTTCCTTTGTGATAACTTTTTGTGACAAATCACGACTGTGGCTTCATTTTTGCACACACATGGTTTGTACGAATGCAAATGTAATGCAGCCGGTTTCTGAACAAACCACTTTGGCACGTTTTAAAGTTTTACCGCCTTCACTTACACAATATCCCTAAAGCGTGAGATGCAGTATAAAACATTAACTTGAACACTGTCTATATGGAGTAACACTACGAATGCATGCTGCATAGTTAACATGCTATTTCACATTCAAATAGAAGAAGACAAGGAAGGCCATTTCAATCTTCTGCTTCGAATGAGTTCTAAAATTCTTTTTTCGACAGCCTTAAATTGAATAGAGTTCTCCTTAAAGTATACAAAATTGGGAACATTGCCAACAAAGACTTACATGGGAAAGAGCAAAATTAATTCAACAAAATAAAAATGCCTTCAGTGGGAATAGAACCCAGGACCCCTCAATGATCAATCTAATATCTTCCTGGTTGTGCTAACCAGACATGTGTTGGACAGAAGATTTCTAAAGCAAACTATTTTTCATGCATTACTTCACAATTTGAATTTCTAGCATGACTTTATAAAGGCCTGAAAGATTCAGACTGACAACCAAATGTCAGCTTAGCTCAGTCAGGAAGGCATTAGAGGTCATCATCACCAAGAGGTCCTGGGTTCTATCCCTACTGGGGGCAATTTATTTTACTGAATTTATTTCCTTCTTCCCTGCTGAAGCCTACACAGGCAACGTTGTCAACACGGCATAATTTAGGGAAAACACGAATGAAAAACGATATAGTCGTGCCCATAACTCTTGAAATGTCAAAACTGGTCAGCCTGAATTCAAGAACACTCACTGTTTGGTGTATCAATATTTCATTTTCAGTTTCAGTTTCAGTTTTATTTTCAAACTTTACAAAAGAACCTGAGAAAATTTCTCAAAGCATGATTCTGATACTCATTTGACAGTGATAAATGTTAAAGATTCTAAAAGAATCTGCTACTGGTATCCACGAAAGTTTTCACATGTATTATTCTTATTCAATATTATTCTTCTTTTGCCAAAGGTTCAATAAAGACACATCTCCTTTTTGTTGAAAGTGGTGTATTTTGTTGCAGTGTATCATTGGTGCAATGCCTCATGCCTCAATAGCTGTCCAGCTAAATGAACTTCTTTTCAAAGAAGTTGTATCAGGTTTCATGAAAAACATGTAGCTTTGCCGTTAATAACTTTAATTTTTAAGTATTCACGACCTACTGACAAAGATGTATACAGCAAATAAACTTGGTATGCAATTGAAATGACTTTTAGCCATTCCAGAAAGCAAGTCATTACTCGTGAAGAAAGGTTTTAACTACACAGTGGACAGCGCAATTTAAACCACTTTGCTGATTTCCTGGTAGGTAAATACTATGCCGACACATTTCAAAGGGTAAATTGATTGTGAGGATTGGACAAAATTGCTATGTTTCATCGACTTTAGTCTGAGTGGCCAGACAAAAGGAAATAATGCGTTCATGTGTCAGAAAAGAAACATCGAGAGTATCATCGGTCTGCAAAGATTGTCAAAGAACCACTCCGAAACAAGATCTTTCATAGAAAAAGCTGCAGACAAGGACACTCAGAGCTGTCATTATCTTTGGGTTACATCTTTTTTTAATTGAAATCAAGGTCAGTTGGGTATGGACAGAAGAATAGCATTACCTGACGAAGAATTTGCAAACATTACAGCTGGATCACAGATATGTATCTATTATTATTTGCAAGAATTAACTCTATTTACTTTTTCTGTCAGTACCTGCATCAAAAATATCAGAGAATCAGGTACAGTGCAACAAATATAAATCGACGAAAAGCAAATTTTCAAAAGGTAGGCATCTTGATTACTATACTAAACACTTTACTGTCATTTCAGGGATTTTAGTAGCTTAAGCATTTGGCCTTGGAGTTCAAGCACACGCTAAATGTCATAAACCATTATGTGAATTCATTTTCATTTAATATGACATCAAATCAAAAGTTCATTTTGGAACTTCATATGATATATGCACAAAAGCAAATTGCTCTTTTCGGCTAGAATGCAGCTATTTGATTGAAATAACTGTTCTGTTATCTTGGGAGAACCAAAAATAGACATTTGATTGTTCTCAATCGAATGAAGAGGTACTGAAAAAGCAACATAAAAGTGACAGCATTATTAGCTACAGTTATTTTTTACCATCTAAAACGACCGACCAAGGTACACACTTCCCTTGAAGGTGGAAACTTTGTAGTGAATCTTGATATCAAATTTGACACTGTAAACACAGATAACACGGCTATATTTGAACTATGTTAGATTCTCTTCATAGAAAAGATATTCGTGTGCAAGAAACATCATTCAAAAACTTGAGAAAACTATATACAAAGAAGTAATTTTCTTTAAATGAATCACGCATGATACTTGAAACATTGGTTTCTAATTTCTCTGTCTACAACGCACTAAATGAAGACATCGGATCTGTTCAGCCGCAGATTGTTTCCAGATGTGATATGTTTATCTTGAATCTTCTCTGAACAGAAGTGTTATTACCGACCACGCACGTAGTAGGATGGAAGGTAATGTTATCACAGGTGTCTATGATTCTGTTCGTGGGATGGGAAAGGGCACATTCTGTCCTGTTCCTGCCCAGGGGGAGGGTATGTCCTGTCCTCGTCCTGCCTGGGAGGGGAGGGAAGGGAGAGGATGGAAGGGAGAGTGGTATCCTGACCAGGTGACCCTACCCATACCCCCCAGGTCTGGTCTAGTAAGGAGGGGGCCATGGTTGGCATTGCCTTACAATGTTAATGGAAGGCTGTCTTGTTTTATTTGATTCGTTAAGATAGCCACAAGAAAAGTCTCAACAGTAAATGCATCACAAAGTTGGTTGAGGATACTTATCACTTAAATTAAATTTTCTCTGCATTTGTTATAATTAATCTTATCAGATAAATGGTCATTATCCACTGGAACTGAAGTTCCGTGCGTTGTCTACTCTTGAAAATAAACGAACTACTTCCGTCCACTTTCCCAACTACCAGTTCCGGATGTCTATTTTCATTAAATTATGGAGTGCATTGGTCAAGAAACCGATTTCTTCCATGAATGAAATCTAACTGTGCTGTTTTTTACAGTGTACCTGACGCGACGTGGGAATATCAGTCAGAACAATATTTTGCGGTGCCTTATATATGTACTGCACGCGTCTGGGACCGGGACAGGGACAGGGAATGGGACCAGCACAATTGGAGACAATTGGTTAGATTCTTATCCCTGTCTCAGTGCAGTATGAACAGCAAACATATAGAAACCCATTGTTTCTGTTCTCAGTCCCATTTCCATTCCCGTTCTCGGTTCCGTGCAGTGTGAAGGTGCCATTAGAATGAGTTTCCAGAACTACGAGGAAAGTCTATTGATTAATCATACAAAGACGTTACGTGCCAGCTATCACTTTTAGATGCAATGCAAACAACTTATGTATGCGCATAATGTTATCTCTTCACATTGGTGAGGTGTTTATCACAGAAAAGATTCATGTTTTCTTGTCTCTCCCAGTAATGTTACCAAATCAAGAACAAAATGAACTCAGACTCACTTAATAAACCAATGTCAAGGCCAACCTATTGATGCTGTGATTGGCTGGACTTTTTTATTTGTAATTTAGGCAATGTCCAGGTCCGGTGGCTAGGTCTTAAGAGACGCGTTAAAAGGAGCTGAATAGAATCAATCTCTTGGTGCGCTCATTCATGAAGCTAGGCTTTTATCTTTTCTTTCTCAAGGATATTTTAACTTCTAAAATCCGTATGACTCTTTAAAAAGTAAACATGTACGAAGAGTATCTTCTTCAAAACTAGTCAGAATCAACACAAAAGAAAAGGCTGCTCTTATGGAATTACTGAAATATGTCTTTGCTGGAGTGAGGCAGTGCACAAGTGCTGGAAATCATAGAATATGGGCGTGGATAGCAGCAAACTTCCACAATGCGTATGTAAATCTCGCCTAGAATTTAAAAAGGAAGACGAAATCATACCTATTACACAACCTACATTTAACAGAGGGATTCCACTCAATCCCCGTCAGGTGTTCAGGCTGAAAGCATCCTGGAAAGGTATTCGGAGGGAGATAGCAGCAACAGGACTTGAAATGTTTATCAGGTATATGCTCTGTCAAATAATCTTTCCTCTTACATTTTCTGATGTCTCGACATCAAAATAAAAGGGAATTCTTACTTTGATACCTTCAAGTAAGTGAAACAAGAGTCTCCAAATAGAAGGAAACAACAGAACAAAACATTCATTCGTGAGGGAGGCATCATGAGTTGGGCTCTTGACACTATCATTAATTTTCCTTCATTTGACCTTGATATTGCGTAATCCTGACCTTAACCTTCAGATGACCTTGACATTTTAAGTAAGTATTAGTGCAATACAACTATACAGAAGTAATGGTTAGGTAAGATATGACATTGTATCATTTGATTTTGACCTTGACCAAATGAACTTGATACTCAATCTTGACCTAGGAATGGTCAAGATATATATGTGTACTGAAAATTAAGTTCCCAGCTATAGTGGTTCTAAAGTTATAGCCTGAACAGACAGACTCAACTGAAATTATTATCTATCCGCACACGCGGATTGTAATAAATCCTTATGGTGAGAATGCGTGAAGAAATTCATTCTTTAATCTTAGAAGTCATACAACCAAGTTGCAAATGCTTTTTGTGATCCAAATAACAACATTTATCTTCATTACCAACCTGAAAGACTTTGTATGAAGGTTGCTTTCTGGCAATATGCAGCTACATCCAACCAAACTCTTTATTTAATTTAATAAACCAATGTACTCATTTGTCGCCCGGCCATCTGCATCATGACAGATGCTTTGTGGTTTGTTCTGGTTACCAGATAGTTTCAAGCAATGCTGCATTTTACAAATGAAAGTACAGAAGCGTTTCTCATTCAATACAATACTACGCGTACAACTATTCCAGTTTAGGTATCCAAAGTGATTTTTGCAGTTGACGGTTGGTCACATTCAATCTTTTTCCCCTGGATGATAGAATTGTCATTATCTTAACCGTGTTGAGCTTTCATGACAGATCACCTTTCACGTAATTACGTAATTTAGGAATGTTGAATACTAAAAATTCTGTTTGTGAGCGAGGCAATTTTCTACTTAACATTTTTGGGAAAACATATTATAGTTTGCATCTAGACTACGCTATTCTAGAATGTACAGAAACAGATTCCCTCATGTGCTCTGTGTCTTCCCGGAACAAGATTAATGGCGACTTGCTATCTAAAAAGGTGTAGAGCCAATCTTACGTAAGAAAGTGACGGGTCCACACAGGATTAAACGACGGTGCTTTACCTTAATGAACCATCTGCTGCCTTACAGTCTTATCTTTCTATTGCTCATTCCATGTCTGGCAATCAACACGTCGTTGCCTACATTTTCCAAAATGATGATGAGTAAAGTAAGAGATCCAACTCTAATTAAACAAGCTGCAAAGAGATGAATAACAAATAGATATATTAGCTCTTATGACATATGAAAACCAAGTCCATGTGGGGGAAAGCGGGTAGGGGGAGGGTCAAAAAATCTAAGTTGCTTAGAATTCCGAAAACACATTTCGATTTGGTTTTTGAATTTTTGGAATCTGATGAAATTTTGAAAATAGATTAGGGGAAATTTTTGTAAGTGTCTAGGGATGGACAGGCAGACACCATAATGATCAGTTTAGTCGTCCCACAATTAGTGCCTTATTAGGTAACAGATACATTTGAGAACTCTTCGACACAAGAAAGCCTTTCAGTCGAAGACCACCGCCCGCCGTCCCGTCCCTGGATTCATATTTCTGACAGGTACGGAGGGTAGGATTTTTGGGGGCTGGTTAGGGGAGTAAGGGTATGCCCCATGAGATGGGTTCCCCCGTACTCCCCAGTCCCTGCCCTATGATGGAATGGATTCTATTGCATCATGGTATAGGAACCTAATCTGTGGGCAGAATCAGTCATAACTAAAAACATTACCTTCCCTCAACTTTCGGATGCAGGCGGTAAAAGCAAGATTGATTACTCATATCAGTGCACCGTAATTTTTTGTCAATGATGAATTGTTGCATAATGTATCAATTGATAAATCCCTTATGTGAATTATACCTTTTTGGATGTTTATCTTTTTATTCACTAAATCTTTCTAATGCACATATCATTTAGTTAAACTTCAGTTTTCCTCCACGGGAAAATCTCACATATTGCGTACATTGATTAGTATAGTGAATCTTTTTAATAACAACCATACAGATGTTTCCTGTTTTCAAAAGCCACTCAACAAATATTCCGAAACGAATGCATCCACTGAAGTTGTAAATGCATTTTCATTATATTAGCATCAATGCACAGCTGTTTTTGTAAACATCGAACAGCTAATAACTTCACTTTGATACTTTGTTGAAAACCTTGAAATGTAGATCTAGCTCAGATGATCTTTTGAGTGTTTGCTTCCTCTATGTTCGTTACAAGGTCGACTTCATAACTTTCAAGAAAGAAGTGCTGTATTTCTGTGTTTCTTGTTACCAGAGGTAACCAATCTTTAATGGGTTGTACACAGATAAATGATACCCCTCATTACTTTATGAGACAGTTTTGTTGTATTTTTAAAGGAGCTGGAGACAGTTTTGTTGTATTTTTAAAGGAGCTGGTCCATTAGCAGAGCTAATGTAGACAATGAGAGTCGTTCAGTGACTGTGAAAATCAGTCTGCACTGGTTTCGTATTCTCTAAGCAGATGATTCCAGGAGACTGTCCCGCAATGAAACTCTTGCCTGAAACCAGTCTCCGCTTTGTCACCCATGAAAAACTATTCAACGTTTCAAGAAAAATTGTCTTGGTGAATGTGTTAATAAGTTATTTCGAAGTAACTTTAACGAAGTACTGACATGGGAACTGAAGCCAGTAAGTTGACTAATGGGATGAAATATCAGGTAGTGAAAGTGTCACCAGGTGGCTCATTGGCACAAAGGGTGCCAGGGGTACAAAGAGTGCAAAGGCAATCTTTGCACCTTTCTCACCAGCCTTCTCACCTTTGCACCCCTTATTCCATTCACATCTTCTCACCAGCCTTCACACCCCTTGCACCCTTTGCATCCCTTACACCCTTTGGTGAGAAAGTGAAAAGGTGCAAAGGCTGGTGAAAAGGTGTGAAAGCTGGTGAGAAGGAGCAAAGGGTATGCAGGCTGGTGAGAAAGGTGCAAAGGCTGGTGAGAAGGTGAAAAGTGTGTGAAGGCTGGTGAGAAGGTGCAAAGGATGGAAGGGTGTGAGGGGTACAAAGCATGCAAAGGCAATTCTAAACTAGGTTTTTGGGTCCCCACAACCTATGAGCACAGAAAGTCTATTACAACATATAATGGTTAGGTGTCCCCACCACCTGCAAATAAAACCACCACCCAATGTACGTTCACAGAATGGCAAAAAGGTATTTGTAGGTCCCCAAATGGGCCCAAAATTTTGGGGCAAAAAGACCAAACCAACCACTAAGGTGGCTCTAACGAGCCAAAAAAACTGGTATTCACTGTCATCCAAAGAAGAGGAACATAGAAATAATCAACAGCGGTCTAACGGTGCATCAGACATTTAAACTCAAGAAATCGTGGAAGGGAGTTTGTCGAGAAATGAAGGCCGAAGGTCTAGAAATGTTTCATCAGTTTTCAATACTGAAAAGAAACTTTTATTTTACGGAGAAGGGGAAGCCTTTTCTGGAGGTAACGTGAGATTCTAAATGTAATTATGTTGTCGGAAGGAAGTAAAAGTGAAAAGAAAAGCAAATAAAGCAGACACTACTGATGACTACAAAAACATATGCATCTACTTGTTTCTGAAATTTCAGCATGTGCATATTCAGCACATCAGTACCGACCATTTGAATCAGTCATAAAAATAGTCTTGTCGTGGAATGTCAATTATTTCGGATTCATCCTGTAATCTGTAATCTAGATCAAATTATGAGGATTAGAAAGAGTTATCTTCTCAAATTTGTTTTTGGACAAAAGTCATTTGTTCAGAATAGCCTGAAACACATTTTGGTTCAAATATTTTTGAAATATGATGGAAAAAAATTTTGGACAAAAATTTTTCAAAATTTCATCAGTGGTTACAATCATACAACTGTACAACATAGGTACACCACAGTGACCGGATAAGTCGCTCCGCTCATTGAGGTGGCGCGACTAAAAATCACAGTGAAAATTAAATTGTGTAAAATATAGAAACTTGAATTCTAGAATATAATGTTAGACTTTTTTACCGTCATTTAAAACGTGACCACACTGATAAAGCATGATTTTTAAATGTCATATTGAATTTTTTCACAGTGCAGCAGTACAATTTTCACCTACCAGTTCATGTGAAACATCCTTTCAAGAACATTAATTAATTCTATTCATTTAATTAATTTTAACAATTACAGACATCATCTGCAAAACTTGTATTGAAGCTAAATATGGAAGTTTCTTTTGTCATTTAAAATTTTTTTAAAAAGGTCTCAGACATAAATTACATAGCCTTATACATTTCTGTCGTTATTCGTTCTGTACATTAGGCAGCTTCCTACACGAGGTGCTCTTACTTTCCTGGCTTACGTGACATACAACATGTGCTTCTTTCTCTGCCTGCGAGTTCTATGCTTGACCCTGACAAAACCTGCTTAATGAAGTCCGGCAATAAACCTGTTCGCTTGGAACTATTTTCTATAAAATTTTCTAATTGAAGAGGTTCTTTGTCCAATGATACTGGTAATTTCTGTACGATACAAAGTTTTGTTTCTTAGTGATACGAGTTGCGTTGAGTTGAGTTGTTTGGGCACTGGCGGTGGTCAAGCGTATGATGACATTATGTTAAGTTTTTGGGTAAATTCGAAATATATCCATCAAACTGAAAGGAATATTTAAATTGTGTGATGCCTTATTAAATTCATCAAAACCATCAATGCAATAATATGGACGTTCCAATGAGATAATAATGCACTAATCAACCATTTGATATTCGAACTGACTGAACAGGTAGTTGATCAACCTTAGAATATCCCTTGAATAGTAAAGGTATTTCCTTTCAAAAGTTATTGCCAAATTTTCATGATTACGTAGATTCTAAGACTAAAGTGAATTAAACGAAACTCCCAACATCTGAAGAAAGCAAACAAAATTTCATCAAGAATTATCTTTCAAAAAGAACAATTGACAACCAGAAACAAGTCACCACATTCTACCATCCTGTGGCTGAAAGATTGGCCGAAACATTGACTATCCACATATCAGTCCCTGATTATCCCGAATGGTGAGCAGCTGTTCCCGGTGTAGAACAACATTCTACCATTACTGAACGCTGTGTCCTACCTAGTGACCATTGATATTTATTAAGTAAGACTAAATCTGGATGTTCAATACCTCCCCTCGTGTCTCTATATGGCACACGATTCTTAGCAATTTTCCTGCATTCGCTCCTGCAGAGACGTAGGAAAAATCAATTGTTAGTTCATAAACTATTTCACCTTCAGCAATTCGAACAATTCTTTCACGCCTAAAATTCTGCACAAGCTACCTCTCAAGTTCTTGCTTCTTTAATTCAATGTTGGAGCAGTGTAGGAAATGAGGATTAAGAATCCAGAATTAGTTGGGCTGATTTAAGAATTACTGGTTTATGAAAGCGGCTAGAATCCCAAAGTTGCGTAGCACGTAGTAAGCATGTAAATACTGTGGTATGTAATCAGTAGAAACCTTTTAGTGTAACAAGTATGGTACTTCAGTAAAGAGGTATAAT
>JBCAUG010224937.1:0-18893 GCA_038406175.1 Haplosyllis leylae | reverse complement strand
TACCCCCCCCCCCCCTGTGGGCTGACAAACACCTGTGAAACTATTACCTCCCCCCATCCTTCGGATGCGGGCGGTAAAAACATACGGTTTAAAAAGGTAGCAAAAATATTTGTCCGATGCTCGGTAACGATTTGTATTTCTATTTTTATAAATGATAATAATGCCCTTAGAACACACTTATTACCTCAATTGAAGTTTGAAATTACAACACAGAACATCAAAATTACATTATGAAAAATTCATGCTCTGCTACTCCCAAACATCACTTATTTCATTACAAAGCTACACTATTGTGTTCAATTAATGTGCAAAATCCCCGTCCCAAACAAATTTCTAGGCAAGCTGACGTGCCCCAACATTTCCATCTCTCTTAAAAATTCTAATCATTTCTGCCAATAAACTTCCACCATTAAAAAGCCGACACAAATGATAATTAGGCTTCAAGTGTATTCACATTGAAAGGAATTTTACATCGGAATACTTTCAACAACCTTTCATAAAAACCCATTGTACTCATTATATTAGAGCCTTGTCAATTATGCCTTTTAAGCAGATATGATATGATGTATCTCGGCAGTTTACCAGTTTACTCTTGACAAATATTGGGTCGCTGAATAATTCAACTTCATGGCTAATTTGTCGACAGGGGAAAGAAGAGGGGACCAGTAAAGGAAAAACATCTCGCTGAAAGTGGGCTAATATACGTAAAGAACACCAGCCACTTTTCTAGGGTATTGATGAAAACCCCAATAACGGAATTATCTTTGTTTTGTTATGTCAAGTCCTGTAAGGCGATTGATCTTATGACGATTGTTTTTTAAAAATCCACATATCGCATGCGATGTACTTGTAAACACACTGACTGCTTACGAAATGTTCCGTGTTCGGACAAGCCAGTTTGCTTTTTCATCCATATTTCATTTTAATCTTCCGTACCACTTACTTTTCTTCCGTCCTCGATGAGACACCAAGGAAATCAAAGAGTAATACACCCAGTCAAAATAGGTAATGCTTTTAGCAATTTCTACTCTAAAACAACCCAATGTAATGATGCAGCTCTTGTTTAGGCAAGGAGAAATTATTGCAACGGAGAGCAGGAAAACGTTTGATCATTCCAGTCAGTTTGAAAGGGTGAAGCGCACAACGGTAACAGTCCGTATTTGATATCAGTAAATTATTCTCTATTGTGCGCGAAATTACAAATGAAGTAGAACGAAGAGCTGCTTTATGTGATGTTTTACAGATGTCAGATATGAACAGGTCCCTATCAGTCAATTCGTGTGCTGACATCTGGGATTAACTTTGCACCTTACAACATTTATTGCCTTTCTTGATTTACTTCGCGACGTCGTTTTGCACATATTTTCACCTTGTCGTACTACATGTTGAATAGCCTCACAAAAGCCAAAACAATAATGTACATTTCTTTCTCTGAATATCATGATTCTTTTGAGACTAAAACAGAAAATAAATAATATCTTACCTAATCAAATTCAGAGAGTCTGCGTTGTTACATCGAGCAAAATTACGTCTACAACACACATTTTAACAGATAAGACTTGCCGAATTAAGCTTGTGTGAACAAATGTCAAGGTAACACATTCAGTTTCACTTCTGAGAACCTTCGAGGCCTAGATGCCTAAGAATAAACGCATATGTCACCGTATGAATTCTACCCAATTGAATCTTGTGAAGATCCTTCTGAGAACAGAACAGCATACCCTCGAATTTGGTATGATGACCGATTTCATGTACAAGTAGCGACCAAGAGTAATCAAGACACAGATTTTAAAGATCAATTTTCACGGTTCCTTTCTCTCTTTTTATTCCTCCGGTGGAGATGACTGGAATTCTCTGGTCATATTCACTTAGTTGCTATTACATGGTCAATGTGCAGAACAAGGCAAACCCATTTAGCAGTAATGGGGTTGCATCTCTCTTAACAGTCCAAACATAGAGTCGTAACAGTCTAGCACAATCTCTTTGCTATGGCTTCAAATCTCGTTAGATGTTCTTCACAACCTTGCAAGCTGCCTCTTATTGCTTTCCCAATTTTCGTTATTCTTTTGCAGTGCAACGTCAAATGATGCATGCGCAGATCATTAACAAGGAAAATTTTTGGAGACAATGTGACCCAATCTTTGGCAGCCATTTTGATCAACTTTTTTCAGATACTGACAGACCATGGGTTCCTGATGGGTAAATTGCTGGGGATAACGAGTAGAATCCAAATTCGCAACCAACCAGACACAAAAGACATCCCCCTATTGGGGTGATGGGAGCAGTATTGCAGGGGGTTCAAAACCAAATTGCTCAGAATGGCCTCAAAGACATGCCTGGAAAAGTTTTTGACATCCGAAAATAATTGCTCAGAACTCCTTCTAACCAACCCTAACTTTGAGCTCCATTGAAAATTTTCATAAAAGTGAAAGTTCCTCAGAAAGTCTCCAAATGACTCAATATGACCCATTTTCTGAAATGGTAAATCCATATCTCTGTTTCCTTCATATTTCAGGAGTTAATAGCAAAATTAAAATTAACTGTAAAATGTGTACAAACACACTAAAAATGTCCAGTGCTCCCAAAACCATGGCCTGTTTTGAGTTCTCAGTCTGAGTTTAGAGTTGTGAGTTGACAAAAAAATGTTATCCTCTGTAAACCTATAATAATATACTACTTGTTACAAATAAACAGCATTTATTTAACAAATAAATCAAATTTACCAACTAGTCACACATTTTATTCTTACAGATCATCTCCTTGGCACTTCTGGGCTGTTCTAGAGCTTCTTCTTTCTCTCTGAACATTTAAAACAATTCACTCATATGAAAGAATGATGGGTAGCACCAAGTTCTGTAAACTGTAGAGCAAGTTAGACCCCATTCATTTTGGCTTTGTGTAACTCCATACGCAAAACTCTAAATGGAACTTGAGAACTCATAACAGCGATGACATTGGACTTTTCAACTTGAGCAAACTACTGTTAGAATTTCAAAGCAAGAGATTAGCTTTATGAAAAGTGAAATATTGATGGCCTTCTGCCTTTTCATGAAGCATTGGAATGTCAAACATGTGTAAGAGTAATTTACTAGAAAGAATTCCCCCTCAAAGGGAGTCTGTGGAAACATGCTTTCCAACCAGTGAGATATTTCTTTACAAGTAAGGAACCCTTATGGCAAGGATCATCCGGGACAAGAGTGTATAAAAGCTCGCTCAAAAAGCACCTCCAAATTGGAAAATGCTAGAGCCCATTCGGCCAGGGCCCAGTGGGCCACTGCCCTCTAATACTGGCCATTCAAGCAAGCCAAATTTATTGCAAAGGATTTCAGGCGATACAGGTTGCTGGCTAACATTATCAGACCAGGTCTCCCCCGAGGGCACGAAGCAAAGTCGAGAAGTCGGTACTCATCAATTACACCGGACCCAAAGCAAAGAGAGTCAGTGGCAAATTGCGCTCAATTCTTCTTTCTTTGTACCAGCACAATACAAGACGGTCCCCCTTCGATAATCCCTGCAGTATGCCACAAGTCATTTAAACTCTTTATTGAGAAATAAGTCTTTATCCTTTGATATTCACTAAGGCTTTTCTTTGAACATTCACAACAACGACGGGTTAGACAGTAGAGGTAACATTTACAGAGTGTATTGCGGGAAGTTTCGCCATTCTATTTCTCCGGTCGTGACGATAAACGCAAGTATGATTCCATAATACAGTACCAATGCTGCCGCGTTTGAGATCACAGATCAAATGTATAATTAATTCTTAAAAATTTTTCACGAATTATATTATTTCTTTTGAACTCAATTACTACACGTATGGTTTCTGGAATTATCCACGATCAAACATGCAATGCCAACCTCACAGATCACCAAACATAAAATCACTCATCATTTCCGTTGCTGCTATTACTAACTGCTTGTTCTCAGCCAGATGTCATTGATTCCTTTGTCTTGTTACGGCCACATCCAAAGCCGATTTTCCTTCTTTCTTTTGTAGACTCTGAGGCCCTAAATCGCCTCCTTGTGTGCATTAATCAGAGAGGTAACATGAGCTTGTTTTTATACCCTCTCCCTCACGGGATCACACAAGTAGATTCTCAGGTCAACAGCGATTCCGAATGTTGCCTCTGATGTTGGATCGCCAGTCCAGGTCTTTCGTTTTCCAAATAGCTTTGTCTGTCATGACAAAACTGACGCAACAGTGACAAAGTAGGCGATGGGCAGGTCAAAAGTCGCGCATACCAGTGATGCTTTTGCTTGTTCTTTAGCAACATTGATGTGACCCAGCCATGAGATTTGTGACCTTTCAATCTGGGTAAAATTCAAATGAAGTTGGTCATTGTTATCTCCCGCATCCGAAGGATGGGGACGGTAATATTTTCACAGGTGATCTGTCTCTCCACAGGGGGTCCCCTGGTCCTGTCTGGGGAAGGGAGGGTGCCCCTGGTCCTGTCTCCGGTCCTGTCCTCAAAGATGTGCCCCCTGGTTCTGTCTTTGGTACTGTATAGGGTGGGGGTACCACCTAGACAGGACCTGGGGTACAAGCCCCCCGGCCCAAGACAGGCTACGCCGCGAGCGGTACGCCTCTTGTGGTCACGTAGGAGAACTTTGTTACCACACAGCTGACACAGCGACGCTCAACCAGGAAGGACTAATTCAGAAATGCATATCAAAAGAAAGTTCTCCTGCGGGAAACCGCAAGAGTTGTACCACCCGCAGCGTAATCTGTCCCGGGTTTGGGGGTGGGAGGGTTCCTCTGTCCTGGCCAGGGGTGGGGGAGGGGGTATCCCTGTCCTGGCTGGCTGGTGTGCCCCTCCCCTCCTGTGGACTGATAAAATATAACCTCTCATCGTACTTCATACGCGGGCGGTAATATACATCGCTGCTCAGATAGTCCAATATATTTTCATTGTCAACACATAAACTGGCCTCATGTCTTTTCCTCGAATCAAATGGGCCTCGATGGACACTAAAATTTGGTTGTAACTAAAATAGCAGGTTTGATAAATGAAACAAGAAGAAAGCTTTTAATTCAGAAATTTTGATTTTGAAAGGTTTTCAGTAAATGTTACATGTCTGTACGTGATATGCTAATGAAAGTTATCATATGATTTAAAGGGGCATCCAAAGACATCAAGGTTGAAACTGCTCACTTTTCAAAATGGTGTCTTGAGACATCAATGTGCTAAATGTGTTATCAGGAAGAAAACTCGAAAATTCACAAAGGAGTAAGTTTGGTGACAACTATGTGTCGCAGTCATGATTCTTTCACTCAAGAGATTTCCAAAATGTTTATTTTTACTGCCCACCTGCGAAGTACGACGGGAGGTTATATTTTCAGTTTGTTTGTCAGTTCACATGTGGCCTTTTTGCCACTTGTTCAGAATTGTCAAGTGCCAGGGTGGCCTTTTCGCTGCTAACTCAGAATTGTCAAGTGGGCAAGGTTATGCTGCGGGCGGTATGCCTCTTGCGGTTCCCCGCAGGAGGATTTTCTTGTTAATTATATGACGAAGAAAAACCGGTGGAATTAAATGTGTATGACATCATAAATATATTCGCCACAGAGAGGGGTATGTATTATTTATTCTCTTTACAAAAGTCACAGTCACAAAAAGATTTTTGTGATTTCTCCTTAGAACGATTCCGCCCCATTCGATAGAAGATTATTTGTATTGAAATGCAGATTTCCTGATCTGGTCGATGAAGATGAAGTTCAGTAATGTTTTCGGTATTGCGGATTAAGCTTTTTTTTCTTTTCTTTCTTTCTTTTTTTAATTTCTTTTAAGATTAATGACAAACAACATTTGTGGAGTACACTCAGGGCGATGATAGACGATAATAAGATCGTTCGGAAGCTCTCGAGCACATTCACCTATTCGGAAGCTTCCCATTTCCAGCACCATTTACTTTCAGACAATCCAACGCAATTTAGGAAGCTGTAAAAGTGCACAGTCGTCGTAATGAAAATGCGATGGATTAGTAGCGCATTCCATCACAAACGTCGTTTTCCTTTTGTTTTGTCTCCAAACTATCCAGTCAATTAGGGTAGCGCGTCCTCTAGGAAACAAAGCAGATGAAAAATGCTTGTCACTGTAAAGATTTAATGAGGCAAATCGATTCATCCTGCGACTTAATTAGGAAAGTTGTTTTGCAATGAAAGGCGCAATAATGAGTTTTGACACCTTATGTTTGATGGATTTTCTTTTAAGAAATGACAAAAATATCACCTGGTAGACTAATATTTCTTAACATCTCTTTCGAAGTATTGTAACAAACAGTTCTTGTCCTAACCGAGGTACCATCAGCCACTAATTAATAGTTGAACATTTTCTCTTATTTCATTCACAAGAATACATCAAACAAATAATCAACAAGTTGAATATTTAAATCTGCTCGATCACTTTTTCTTCACAAACGAGACGGTAAGACCAGTGCCAAATGTGCTCGGTTTTAAAACTGCCCCATGTAATAGCTTACTAACATGTAGTTAGTGCCACTTTTGGAACCTATTAATATATGATTTTTACGGTACCACTAGTACTACTAGTAAATGAAGATACACAACAAGTCATACTAGTATATGTCTTGTGTAACTATTAAATTGAGTACACAAGTACTGCAGCCTGTGCTATAGTTTCTAAGCGCACCCAAGACTAAGAACAATTATCATTCTTATCCCCCCAATACAAAATATAAACCTCAATTTATTTTACTATCATTAATCAACCATAACCCATTTCTTTGTTCTTGTTTCAACAAGATCTGTGACAGGTACTCACACAAATAGGATGAAATACCTGTTCGTTTTCCCAGGAATTGCTCTTCATTTGCATCTTCCATAATGTAGGAAGACATAACATCTAAGAAATACCACCTGCTACTTTCAGTTTTAGGTGTTTTACTTTAGATCTAATCACCTGCAGTGACATCAGTAAGCTTCCTGGTTTTCATATTTTAATGTCTCATTGTTTTTTCTGTGGTCCACAAATACGACGCTTACCTAATCACCTTAAATTTCCTTTATTTTAATTAACCATTACCTCACCAAGTCATTAAGTTTTTGTGTTCCAACAGGTGTTCTGCGAAGACTTTAAACTTTTCTTTTCACAAACCACCATACCACCATACTGATCCGTTCATCCATCAAAGCCTTGTCTAACTTTCAATAGCACACATTCATTTTATTCCATCAATGCGTCATTATTAGTTAGTATCAAGTGTGTTAATGAACAATTTCATGACAGGATGGATATATCCTTTCACCACAGTGAGAGATGAAATTCTCAAGGCAGTGCCTGGAAACGTCTACAATCCCTCGCGACGTCTTTAATTGAACAGGATCGAATTTGTGTGATAGCCAAAATTCGCAATCGAACAGTCAATTTCTCCACACAGGGGAGAGCCTCTTTTCGACAATCTTCCATTGTGCAAATACTATTTCTAAAGAAATATATGTCATTAAAAATATTATTGTCAATACATTTCTAGGCCATTTACCCTAAACCCAAATCTATCTCGACCAAAACAAAAACAGGGTTGCCACATTCCGATGAAGATAAAATTTTTCGTGATTTCCCTGTCTTTTTGGGATTGTGTGTGGTTTTTGGGCGTTAAATTAACATTTTTATTTCACTATCACCACAGACAAATATACTACTAATAATCCCCAGAAACTACAATCATAATACCCTCATTCCATTTCTCAGTTCACCAACAAAAGTCAAAAAAAAGATCACTGAAACACCCCACCACAACATTGGTAAAACTTTCAAAATTTTTACTGTATTGGAAATGGATTGCGTGTGTGAAAACAAGCTTCTAATATTTCTGACAAAGTTCCCGTGTTTTCCCTGTCTGGAAAAATGTACATCCAATTTCCCTGTTCGTGGCAACCCTGATGATTTTTACGACGTGAAAACGTACAATGATTTTCATAATTGTGATGTCAAAACAACTTACCAGTACTGATGACACTTGGCTGCGGTGCTGTTAGTGTTTTTGTATGTGGACAAGAGTACTGTACTTAATTCGTCCTTTTCTGGGGTGTAAACTGTAAACGAGAAAAGGTCATGTGTATACAAATTTTCAAATAATAATTAATAATAAGACATAACAATGAAATGAATGTTTAATAATCATGTGCGCCCTCCAACTCCTTGATACCCCCAACAAAAAGTAGTTTACATTCAATTACGTGCAATTCGTAATGAAACTTTTTACCTTACCAAGACGCAGCAGTCATGTCTGTTTACTTCTCGATAGTGAAGCTCCAATTCATCTTGTAACTGCCATCGTTTGACCGTATCTATAAAAGTTAAACAAGCAGTTAGTAGTGTCTAACAATTAACCGCTTGGACATGAGTAAAACTACCACTGAAGCATTCATTTCGTAATAAAAAAATCAAAGCCGTGTTTTAATGTCCCCCAGCATCGCTGGCCAAGCCCTTCAGGCCTTATGAGACAAGTCAAGATACAAATCAATCATATTACAATTTGGAGGGTGGAAGAAAACAAAACCCCTAAGGGAAAACCACAAGGCGTTGGCTGTGAAGGGTGAAAGACATCTTACATGCGGCCAGGAATCGAACCCGGGTCGTAGCGGTGATATGTATACAGGATATTTAAATGTGTCTGAAAGTCCCAAGACAGTTGCAGTTATCTCACTCTGGCATATGTAGACCGGGGACCTGGGTACAAACAACATTTTCTCGTTGTTATAGCAGGTGGAAACAAGGATCTGATACGCCATGTCCTAAAATTTTATGATGTTAACGACACAGCAAAAAAGAGAGAACTTATTTCGAAAATGAATGCCCCTAGTGGTTATAATTACATGTACTCAAAGAAGACAGCAGGTTCTTCTGATGCCCAAATTCTAATAACATTTAGAACAACATCAAATATGCCATTATCTGTCTCTCGGGTAACATTACAAATTAAATTAAATCAGCCGCATGAAATGAATTTCTTCTAAACTTTTTATGCCTGATGTCTTCCCGAAACTCTTTTTTCATTTCCTTTCACGAAATATCTCAACACTTAAAAGAGCAGCGCAATTTTTTTCATTTACATATTACATCTTGAGATGTTATCATAAGCATATCATAACTGCCACATTTAAGTTTTGTAAAACCTAACAAAATTTTGAAGGACGTTACAGGTATAGAAGCGTAATTACAAAATACAACCATTTGTAAATACCCCTAAGACAACAATTGTGATATGTGGCAGCAATGTTGTAGCTTTTACTTTCCACTTCCATGAAGATTACACGTTTCGTATTCACCAATTTTCACTGTAGCATATAATTTAATTATTTTTAAAATAATGAGATTTTGACTCACCTGCATATATCGAAAATAAAAAAAGCAAAAATACTGTACCTGTGAAAAAGTGGAACTTACCCGCAATCCTCTTCATTTCTTCATTTTTTTATACGATATAAATTCTGATAAAACATGGGAAGTAGTATATAATGAGAACGTTTACCTGAAATCCCAAAAATTTATATTTTGAAGTTTAATTCACAATGGCTTTCCTTTTTTCAGCTCCATCTCGCTGGAGCCTTATCGAAGGACCATAAACCTTGTCCTTCATACTCCAAGGACAAAGCCAAGTTTTTGGGTTAGAAAAAATAAGGTATACCTGTCTTGGTAGACATATTGCACAATATTTATTCTCTGCTTCACATTTTACAAAATAATTTATACATTATGAGTGCTGAAAAAGATTTTCATTATGACACGTTCACATGATTGTTCTTTTTGTAACACGCTACAAAATACGCTGTATTAGTATTTCTCTCGCTCATTTCGTCACACGTACAACACTCACACCATCCATCCCATACTCAACACGAATCGGTCGTTAGTACAACTCACCGAAACCATTCACACAGATTCATTGTAAGTAAGTACGTCACAACACTACTGAAATAGGCTATAAAAAAGAAAAAAATATTATAATCTTATTTGTACATAAACATGCTATTATTGGAAGGAGAATGAATCATTTTGGGAACAATGTAAAATTGTGCAATTTATTCTTAGCAAATAGTATGAAAAATAAAACCTGATCGTCAACCACACATAAAGACGTCCATCAAGAAGTAAATCATCTTAAGAAGATGATCTCAATTGCCGAACGTGGGCAAAAATATAAGAAATAATAACGGAAACAAGTCACCAAAGCGTTGAATCCACTTGAGCTCCTCGCAAAGACAATTCGTGACTGAGCAAATAATATACCAGTAAAAGGAAATAAAAACGAAAAAAATGATAATAGTATAATAATAAGTATGTAAATAGTTCACCATTTGCCGACGGTATGATGTGTGTTGCATGGAAAAATTTCATGCTTACAAATAATTAGCAAAAGAAAGGCTGCATTTTTACGCGATGCAACCATGCCCCCTCCCCAACACATATAATATTGCTCTGCTGCGACCACAGTTGAGACCACCAGTGGGTGTTCATTCCTTGGTATTTTTTCTGCTTCATGTTGCTTGCCTGTAAGTGCCTCCAACCGAAGGCTAAGAGTACTTACCCGATTCATGCAGTTACGTTTATTCATGGCCAGGAGTGCTGCCGCTGCTGCTGTGTGTTCTGCAAATTCGACGAAGGCGTACGGATCATTACCAGGCTGAAATGTAAAAAGAAGGACCAAATACTAACTACACATACATCAAGAACTCAGGCAGTCGAAAGTAGATTTTCACGAACTGAAGCTTTCCAAAACGTTTCGCTTAACTGCAGATCGCAGCACAAGCTACCTCCATCGATTTACCAACGACGTCTCATAAAAAATACAACAGCTTTGTTGTTCAATGGCATATACTACATAGCAGCGACACATCGTTCTAAATTAGTACTGGCCCGTTGGGAGTGTAATGCATCAAACGAACAATGGCATTCACCGTAGCCTACCGACGTTCGTTTTCAATTCATTTGATAGTTTAATACACAAATTGTGTGCTCGTTTATCATTTTTCTTTTTCCTGCCATCGAACCATCGACATTTGATTGAAGTAACAGTACACTTCTGTTGAAAAGCAATGATCACTTATTGACGCGTGTCATTCTCAAACAAGGCAATTTCATCTGCACCCTTATACCGATCATGTAGTGACAACACACCAGTATACATGTATTGAACAAATGCTGTCAAAGGAATGTCACTTTCACTTTCAGGGATAAAATTTATATCGCTATCGGAAATTTCGTGAAATGGTCTTTTTGTTCATAACTGTCTTTATCACATGAGACTTTCCAGAATCAGTGAATATCTTTAAAATAAAATACGAACTATCTGAAGGCTTGTTGCAAGGCAACCCCTATACCATGCCTTGGCGAGTTGATTAGCTCTTGAATGAGCCGACAAACCAAGTGTTTACTTAAAATCAAGCACGCGAATTACTCACTTCGTGAATGATCTTGCAGCCTTTGCAAGGTCCTATCTGGCTGAACAGTGCCAAAATAAGTTCTTCTGTCACTGACGGGTGCAGATTTCCGACGTATCTGTAGAATTAAAAATATTTAGAACATTGGATAAATTTCAATGGCGAATAACTGTACTATGGGAGGAGCAAATTACTGGTTTCAAATAGAATGTAAAATAACTTACAAGGTTCTAGGCTGTGTCTCGTCCCCGATCGGCTGAAAGGAAAACAGAAGCATTGATAAACCAAGACATACAAAAACACAACATAGTATAATACTATGTATTTTCACCTACACTAGGCCCATTTTTAATGACTTCGGTCAGTATGAACACCCGATAAAACCACCTAATTTCTCTTCAAATAAATCATTCCCAGAATTCATACCAATGTTAAAATGTCCGTACAATGAAAACCGCTCACAACGAGGAATTTTCTTTTTAAAGACTGAATCTTTTACTGAGTGTAATCGAGATCCTACAAACTGCTTACTTTTTACCAATCGGATGGCGTCCCAAAAGAACACCATTTCTCAGTCACAAACGTTATATACGAACGTTTGTCATCAAAATGCTACGGTCTTGTTACTTTATCCGCATTCTACTCAAGGTAAACTGAATGCTTTTTGCCGGTTGTGAGGTACCAAAACAACATAGTCCAATACTTCTGCTGTCGTGTCGTCTTGTACCAAAAATACGACACGTCTGTAGTCGCCTTAACGATGAACAGAATTCAACACAAACATTTCGAGCACTAGATTACCCGGTAATGAAATTCTAGGCATAATTTTAGACAACGCAACCATCTGTTTTAGAGCCTGAAATGTATGAATGTTGAACGGTTTATGCCTTTACCGCAGCACCAGGCGCACTATAATGATAACGGACGCGAATAAACTAGAAATAAAAGCGATTCAAAAAGTTTGTTCCGAGTCGCCTTTCCGAAAAAAGTAAAAAAAAAAAAACATAATACAAATGGGCATAACTATCACAGAGCAGCGGACTGGCTCATTGGCTGGCACATTCACTCAGCAGTTAGCTGGTTGAATCCAGCAAGAGCATCCCAAAGGGTCATTTGCTAAACAATAATGTTGCTTAGCAGATGCAGCACCGGAAACAAACCAAGAACATCCAGACAGTGATTGAGGCGATTTCGATACAGATCTCAATTCATGGGTGCTTAGTGAATATTATCGTCACGTTTCATGACCCTAAATACAGAAATCTAAATCTGGGATTTGAACAGTTTAAAAGACAAGAATGCTTATCAGCATTATGTTACACATAACAGAGCTCTCAGACATCTTGTTTCCTGCCAAACCTTGTGAGATTTCATTATTGATACTCTGATACTCCTTAACAATTAAAACTTGGAAGTGTCAGATATCATTAAGACTGAAGAGTGTTTCCAAGCACTTGTTGTGAGGTATCTTTAAGCCTAGGACAGAACCACCTTGGTTAATTTCTTGCAAAAAGTATCTTTAAGCACCTCCTGTAAAGTATCTTTTAGCCCAAGATAAGAGTATCATTAGGTATCTTTAAGACTGGAACAGAGCCACCTGGTGTTAATTTCTTGCATGAAAATCTGTCCACAAGCAAGCAAGTAAACAAACACCATAGTGAGAAGAAAAGTAGCTCTGCTTGTGAGCAAGACTAATAAAATATGGTGTACCATATAGATAAACGGAGCGAAATAGACACTGGACCCTACTTATAACAAAAAAATGCAAGGAAGATTACTCCTTGTAAGTGGATGCTCGTTGTAACCAGACTTTTGACAAAAAGCGAACTTCATTGATTTTGGTGCTCGTTCTTAGCAGGACTAGGTGTTGCTGCTCAAAATGGAAAACGACTTTTCATGATCTCCCGGGACCAGTGGTACCTAGTATCTGCATAGAGTGACATCTTCTTATGGTCACCCAGGAGATGAAATTCTACTTTATTATACTACCCGAGCCTTGGTTCAATTTTCTTCGGTCAAAACGTTCTTTCAAGGGCAATAAACGCACTACGCTTACACTCAATAATCCACAAGGCAAGGTACCATTTAGCGAAAACCGGTTGAAATATTTTCATTGCTGTTTTCTTTTGTGTTACAAAATCTATTAAGTATTCGGGTTTTCAGGTTAAAATAAACGGTTTATATTTCTTGTTTGTATTAATAATAAACTTTAAAAGCAGGTATTATTTATAATTTTATCATTTCAAAACTTACGACCGCTAATGTTATGATGATGTCAGTACTGGCATAAAGTCTCTATAAACTTTTTCTTTTCAGGGGCACTTTTCGCAGTCTTTACATTTGGAAGATCTGGGTGTCAGAATTGTAGTTTCAAAGTGAAACCAAAAATAAGAGTTTAGGATAACAACATGAGAAATCATTGGTATCCACGGTAGGGGTCATCCTGTAGTACTGCGACCAAAGGATATTTCTCAGCTATTTATGGGACAATTTTGGCAAATTTGCTGTTTATACTATAACTGAATAACTGTATAATTCTGACGACACAGAGGGAACATATTCTGGGATGGAACTCGATTAGCATTGGAACTCAGCCGAAATTAAATCAATACCCACTGAAATATAGATATAGTTCTACAGTCTAATTGTTCTTCCTGGTAAAAAAAAAACAAAACAAAACAAACTTAGTCCGTAAAAATAGAATGCACGACATTTTGAAGGCATTAGTTTACTGTTATTATTGGTGAAATTTGTTTCCTAAAATATGTCGGATTGTCCCCTTTTGGATAAATGTTCTTTGGCCTGTAGATCTACTACACGATGCCCGCCAAAAGAAGCATAATTTGTTGCATAGATTCCGGATCGATGTTTATCATACCCAGGATTTGTTCAAGAACTGTTGGGACAATTTGGTTCTGGCACTGCTCATGCCACGCCAGAGTTATTTACATTATTATTTAACAAAAAGCACGATCCATTGGTTATGCATGATTCCTGTCGAAACAGTAGATCAATTTCTTTTCAGTAGATTTTGGTTTAAATTTGCTTTGAAGATTTAAACACAGATACTGTACCTGTCCGATATCCACGTGGTCTGGGATAGTTACTGATCCATCAGGATTTTTCTGAGCTCCGCCACTAGGCTTAGGCGGTACTTTGTAAGGCGCTGATCTATTTTGCTTGAAATTCTGCTGTTTTTGAGCCATATTTTTATTGGTTTTCACTTAGAAATATGTCAAAGTGTGCAAAATGAACGAACTTTCACAACTAATAAAAAACGGAAGTACATACATGCACGTCTGATTGGCTCCTGAGCGAAATTGGCCTGGAGCCCGACGACAAGTGGAGCAGCAGACCAGCCAAATACACTTTAACACAAACGCAACTACAACCAACTTGAAAATGGTAATCTCATTGCCACAATCATTTGTCATCCCAATGCTGAGCCACTAGCGGATCCGGGGGGAAAGGGCCGGCCCCGGCCCCCGATCCTAGATTTGGAGCCCGCAGTATACAATGGAAGAGCTTAAATAATGAATTTAAGGACCCTAAATTTATATTTTTTTCAAAAAAGTTCCAGGCTTGCTTTGCTTGGCATGAATATTGCTTTCAGATTCTTCTAGGCTTACTCAATGCATCATTCTCAGTAGCAGATCCAGGATTTGGTCACGGGGGGCCCAGAAATGTTTTCCGAGATTTTGCCAATGTAGGGAAGCAGAGTCGGGTGAGCAAAGTGAGCAAATATTGGCTGGGGTCCAGGGCCCGCCTCAGGGCCCTGGAAGCTCTTGCATTTTTAACTGTCAAATATGCATTCTCCCACATTTTCTGGTACCTTTTCTTCAATTTTTTTAATGTACATTTGTGTGGGTACATTACAAAGTATCTATTTTAATATGAAAGATCCTGGCTATTTTGACAAATGCAATATTCCTTTCCCTAATATGAAAAAATGGAGGGTCTTATTTGTTCTTTTGGGTTAGATTGCAGACACATTAGTTTGTGTGGGGCCCGCCTAGGGCCCCAGAAGCTGTTGCATTTTTAACTGTCAAATATGCATTTTCCCACATTTCCTGGTACTTTTCCTTCAAAAATTTTAACTTGCATTTATGTAGGAAGATTATACAAAATATATTTCAATGAAAAAGATTCTGGATATTTTGACAAATTTGTGCTTTTGGTTAGGATTGCAGATACATTAGATTGTAAACCAGGAGTCTAGGTCCACTTGAGACCCAAGAAACTGTTGCATTTTTAACTTCAAAATATGTATCTTCCTACTATCATGAGAAATTTTTGTTGAAATTTCCAAACAATTTTTACAGACAAATATTTATTAATTCTAAGACATTTTTTTGTGTAATAATATATGAAAAAATACTTTACTTATAAGATAGGTTATGGCTTGAGTTAATATAATGTACAGGTATGCACATAAGAAGATGGAATGATGAGTTGAGTGAATCTAAAAGAATCTGAAAGCAATATTCATTGTTTAGCTCTTAAATTGTATACTGGGTCCTCCAAATTGTACAGTTGGGCCTCCAAATCTGGGCGTCAAGGGGGCCCAGGCCCCCTGGATCCACTAGTGATTCCATCTTCCTATGAGCATTCCTCTACATTATATTAACTCAAGCCATACCCTATCTTATAAGTAAAGTATTTTTGATACATTATTAGACAAAAAATAAATTAATACTTGTATTTGTTTGTAAAATTGTTTGGAAATTTCAACAAAAATTTCTCAGGATAGTAGGAAGATGCATATTTTGAAGTTAAAAATGCAACAGTTTCTTGGGCCCAAAGTGGACCCAGACCCCTGGTTTACAAATTAATGTATCTTGAAACCTAACCAAAAGCACAAATTTGTCAAAATAACCAGAACCTGTTATATTAAAATATATTTTGTGTAATCTGCCTACATAATGCAAATTCAAGTTTTTGAAAAAAAGTACCAGAAAAAGTGGGGAAATGCGTATTTGACAGTTAAAAATGCAACAGCTTCTCAGGCCTTAAGTGGGCCCCAGACCTAGGCTTACAAACTAATATATCTACAATCTAAACCAAAAGAACAAATAAGACCCTTCATTTTCTAATATTAGGAAAAAGAATATTGCATTTGTCAAAATGGTCAGAATCTTTCATATTGAAATCAATATTTTGTAATATACCAATGGAAATGTACATTAAAAAATTTGAAGAAAAAACACCAGGAAAAGTGAGAGAATGCATATTTGATAGTTAAAAAATGCAAGAGCTTCCAGGACCCTAAGATCAGGCCATTGGCTCACTTCATTTGCCTGACTCTGCTTTGCTACTCCAGCAAAATCTTGGAAAATATTTCTGGGGCCCCCCTTGACCAAATCCTGGATCCACTACTGTGCTCTACATAACAAGTAACCTATTTATAACATGGATGCAAATTAGAGAGTGATCAAAAGTAAGGATGTGTCCATGTATTATTGGCAGATCCAAGGGGCACTAAGGACACATGCCCCCTTTTCAGTCCATTTTTCTTCATTTTCAAGCAGTTTGAGGGGGAAATTGGCTAAAATAACAGATTGGTGTCCCCACCTGTAGATGTTGTTTACACCTAATCAGGAAAATCCTGAATCTGTTGCTGTCTCTGTCCAATTCAGGTCAAAATATCTGCATTTTCATGCAGTTTTTTGGGGAAATTCCCCAAATAATATGTTTTTGCTCCACTTTTTTGGTTGACAAACTGTCATCTTGGAAATCTTAGATTTGCTACTGGGAAGAGTACCTAAGAATTTTGTTTCATAACCCTTTACATTGTAAATGGTTGAAATTGTTGCATAATGTTGCATTGGTGCTGACACCTATTACACATGCTGTACAACCTTGATCTACATACACATAGCATAGCTTGTTCATATGGATTTCTTTGTTCAATAAAGTCACTTGAGAATATGTGTATGAGTTACTACAGGGTGGCAGCAGGTGTAAGTGATGATGAACCATGGACAGAGGCAAGTGTTAGGACAGGATCTCATGGAGATATGGTAATTTTACCAGTCTCTCTGTAAGTACTGTTCATATTTACTGTTCCCATTGCCTCTACACCTCAATAGACTTGTAAACACATTTCCAATGGATGGATTTTGCCCAAACTTGGTACAGTGACTCAGGCCTAGTATAGAAATACTATAGTGTCACCCCTGACCATCATGTTGTGATACCAAAAGTGCCCCCTGGTGGTGAAAATTGAAACTAGGCTCTACAGTGATGATCTCCACAAAGTGTTAAGCCATTTGGACCAGTAGTTCTCTCACAATGGACTGCTGAATTGTTAGTCAGCAGTAGCACCAGATTTCACACATTGGCCTGTTGTAGTTTTGTTCAACATCTCTTCATTGGATACACATAATGGTCTGTTGGATTGTTACTCAACAGTTCCACACATTTCACATTCATTCACTATGGCAGAGGAGGATGAGTCTCACAAGGCTCTCATCAAAACATTCACCAAGGCATTAACAAATGTCAAGGTTTCTCCCACAGATGCATTGAAACCCCCCAGATTTGACTGGAACTCACAGGACCAGTATGAAGACTTCTATGGTGACTATGCACAGCACTCAGTTGGGTCACCTACTGTTCCTTGTCCAAGTCAGCTTTTACATTCTTTCATTCCCCTTCAATTGATAAATGTTGCCAAGTATCTAAACTGTATTGTGTGTGAAAGGTTTCCCCAAACTCCCTTCAGGTGCTGAGAAATTAGTGGCTGAATTGGTGACCCACTTGAAAGTGACCTGCTTTCCCATCTGTGAAAATGACATTGCCATCACCAAGGAACTACATCTCAATGCTAATTTGGTCTTGTGCCTCTTTATTGCAAATGAGGCACTTTCAGCCAAAACAAGAAGCAGCATAGGGATGCAGGTAAGCATCCTGGCCCTTGTATTCAGTAGTCATTCTGAAACAGAATTCTTGGCAGCTTAAAATAGGTCTATTTCAGTGCTTGCAAAAAGTGTTACCACCTTGAACAACAATTTGAAAGTAAAGAGTGGCCATTTGTATGCAGATTAAATGAATGCCTAGGGCATTCAAATCAAGCATGTAACAGTGGTGAGCTGTCTTACCTGCAATTTTTCCATGTAAAGGAATGCATTGTTCCAGTTAACTGTCAACCTCATTAGTTCAAATTAAGACACAAAAGGAGAAACATGGTAAACTTGTAGAAAAGTAAGTTTGGGCTAAATTCCATCAAAAGCCACCTGGGCTCTCCTTTGATGGAAGAACTCTGGGAGAATCCTGCATTATGTCCTGCACATAGATAGGTTCATAGATGTTGGGGAGTTTAAATGGGTATGGGTTAAATTGAGACAACTAAATCTTTTAAATTAAGGGCAAAATTCGTTGCTTTACTGTTCTTTAATTTTTTACATCTATATGAAGCCATTGTTACACTTTGTTCTCAATAAATCATTCAAAGGTTTATCCTCTTGATTGTTGCTAGTGACAACCTAAGGGAACT